>OX578135.1:58362437-58607437 GCA_951213105.1 Amaurobius ferox | reverse complement strand
TATATATATATATATATATATATGTAATATATATTTATATATAATATATATTTATATATAAAATATATATATTTATATATAATATATATTTATATATGATATATATTTATATATAATATATATATATATATATAATATATATTTATATATGATATATATTTGTATATAATATAAATTAAAATAACAAATACAAAAGTGCAGGAGTGTGAATCAGTAATCACAGTATCAAACCGCGGGCAATATAAAAGCGTGTATTGAATAGCAAAAATCAACGAGGAAGGGCCGGAAAAACAGAGCACGGAGAAGCCAGGACAAGGAAAATATATTAAAGAATAGCAAATCTGCCAGATACGTCTTCAGGGGCACATTCTAGACAGATATACTAAAATCCGTAGTTTCTATGATTGCATAAAAACACGTGGTTAAAATTTTATGCAATCTGCGCCCAACAAGGGAATAACGAGAATAACAGAAAGAAACCAAATAGGATAAAATTCAACTATAAAACATAAAATACCACATAAACATGAAATATATAAAAAATACCACTTAAACATGAAAAATATAGCGCACAAACATGCAAAAAGGAGCAACTCACAAGTCGGAAGGTCGCCAGAGTGAATAATCTTCAAATGAGTCCACCACATGCTACAGCCTGAACGCTCACCTCGCATAATACCACGTGGGAATAAACCAGACCAAAGGAAGTGGAAGTAGCAGTACATACTTTCGGTGAGATAAACCCAAGAAATCAGAAACTGACCGAGAAGAGGCCACGATTATCGAAATCATTTAAAGTAGGGATAACACTGTTTTTTGGAGTCGTAGCCTGTTTTTTGTTTTATTTGCTTTTTAGATATTCGCCTTAACGGTTTTATGAGTGTTTTAAACTTTTTCTTTACCCGCCGAAACGGTGTTTTTTTTTTTTTTAATTTTTTACGTTTTTAGTGTAATCGAAATGACTGTTTTTTTAATATTTTTACATTTTTATTTTTGCCCGTCGGGGCGGTGTTTATTTTATGGTGTTTCCACTACTAAAGAATACCGACTTATACTGCGATTTACAAATAAGGTGGGGAAATTGTACATAGAGCAAAGATGTTTGAGACGATGAATATGTGATAGTGTACACTTATTACTATCCAGACGTTTAATGCGGAGCAAATAGCTAATGATTAGATTAATGATTTATATACATACATATATATATATATATATATATATATATAATATATATTTATATGTAACATATATATATATATATATATATATTTATATATATATATAAATATTAAAATTATAATTCTAATGGTAGAATGGAGGTAGTAATTCATAATACACTATCTTAAAATTTGCCTACAAAATACAATGAAAAAAAAATGAAATTCAACCAAAATGAGGAAATTATAATACACATTACAGCTCATAAAGCTAAAGATAATCAACTTATGACAATGAAGAGGAATTGAAAAAAGGAATACAAAAATAATCAAGCATTAAAGCTTGCACGTGGAAGAGCTCCAGGCTTAAGAATAGTTCATTTCGAAAAAATTATTTTTCAAGCCCTAATATTTAAATGAAATGAGCACAAAAATGCTTGTTTCTGAAACACAAGATAGATTTTATCTATAAACATGTGTTATTAGGATGACAAGCATAAAGATTGAAAAAAATAGAATGGAAACATAAATACCTTGAAATACACCCCATTGAATACACCCCATATGTACAACCATGACGAGCAAAAAATGACTAGACCAATGTTGACATTGGGTAAAAAGTAAAGAAGTGATATACTGTTACGAAAGTGAGTAATAAAAACAGTACTGCGTAATGGCAGTAAATTAGGATATTCTACAGTAAAAGCTGCAAAATAAAAATATGAAAATATATTGTAATGTGAAAACAAAAGAATAGAAGTATGCTAAAATAAGATACTAAGGAGAGATTATTAAGAATTTTAGGCTAATCGAAACTTATTAACTATACCATCTACTAAATATGCTGGATATTCATATTATTTACTGGTAGTTTTGAGGTTATTAATGTGCAAAGCATGAAATTTTTTATGTGATAGTCTATAAATTCTAAAAAGTTGATTAAGCATAATATTTCTAAGCAATTGAATCGAGTTGCAGGAATTAAAAAGTAATATTTTATTAATAGTGAATTTAAAAAAATATTTTTTATTATATAAATTAGTAACTATCCCATTAATGGGTTCTGTAATTAGATTTAAATCCAAATAATTAATATTGTTACTAATAGTAGTTTCATTAGGTATTAATTCCAAATTATCCGGATAGAAATCTATATCTATGACATAATTAACAGTAAATACTAAACAAATCAGATCATCAACATATCTGTAAATTTTATAATCTGTAGAAGTAAAGAATTTTTCATAATGATATAGGTATAAATTAGCTAACATACTGCTACTACAGCCACCTTGTGGTACACCTGAGACTTGTAAGTATAATTTATTACCTTGAAAAACATAACTATTATAAAGAACAAAATGTAGAAGTTTAGAAAAATTGGTAAATTTAGTAAGATGAGATGGATTAGTAATATAAGCATTATATAAAGCTAACATGACATCATAAAGATCAGTGACCTTAATATTATTGAAAAGATCTTTAAAATCAAAAGTTTGAAATCCTATGATGTTAATTTATTTTTTAATTCTTACTATTATTTAGAATAATGCAGTTATTACTAAAGTCACGTAAATTACTATTTAGTACATTTAAATAATTTAGTAAGAATTTACTAGCAGTAGTAGAGTATGAATTATGACCACTGGTTACAGTTCTAAATTTAATTTGGATTTTTATGAAATTTAGGATTAAGTACAATGTATCTAAATTTTAAAAAGTTATTAATGTCTAAATCACTATACATATTGATAATTTTCAATTTGATACTATTAACAGAATGCGAATCAAGTTTAAATAGACCATTATTTTTTAAATAATTAATTTTTAAAAGCATGTTTGTCGAGGAACGGAATGTTTAATAGACAGAACGTTCATACCTGGTCGCTGGAAAATCCGAGATATGCCGTCGAAGTTCGACATCAACAACGCTGGTTGATTAATGTTTGGTGAGGAGTTTTTAATAACAGGCTCATTGGACCAGTATTTTACGAGTGCACGTTAACGGGACAACGGTACTTGCAGCTTCTGCAGGATGTAATAACTGACTTTGTTGAGAATCTACCGTTGCACCGACTCCTAAAGGTATGGTTCCAACATGACGGCGCACTCCCGCATAAGATTTCAAACGTTTAGCAGTACCTAATAGAGACATTCCAGAATCAAGTCATAGGGTATGGTGTTTCCGTCGAGTGGCTCCCGCGCTTACCTGAATTGACCCCATTGGACTTCTTCTTATGGCGACACATAAAAGGGCAGGTATATGCGACCCCTTCGCCAACATTGCAGGATCTTCAACGACGCATTACTGATGCTTGTGCGTCCGTAACACCTGCCATGTTGCACAATGTGCAGCGAGAAATCCAGTCCAGAGTGCAAATGTGTATAGTGGCTAACGGAGAGCATTTTGAGCAATATACTATTGTAAATAAATTATCCTGAAGACAGGGAAGTGTCTCAGTTTCTTTCTTCCACTCTGTATGACATGACAATTTTCGAAATCGTGACCAAACAAATGTTCATTTTTTGCATTCTGTTTTGAGTATTAATGTGCGCAAGGTATCTTTTCATACTAAAGCGAGAGTGCTCTACAACTTTCTAATTGACTTTTTTCACGTATCTTTCACCGTTTACGAGATAGGACCGCTAATTCCAAAATTTGCCGATAGATGGCATTGTAAGTTGTCTCATCGAGTAGCGCATAGCCTTTTTACTATACTTAGACACCAACTTCATGGTCTTAGCTATCACCATTTAGAAGTTAAGGGGGGTGTAACGGATATAAGTGGGCACTATGTATATATATATATATATATATATATATATATATATATATATATATATATATATATATATATATATATATATATATATATATATATATATATATATATATATATATATATATATATATATATATAAGAGCAAAGACCACAGTTATATTGTTATATATCCGTTTATTGAAATCTGTTTCATGTGATATATGTAAAAAACATGAATTAACAATGTATAACTTTTTTATGGAAAACTGTCACATGAATACTTTGATTAATGCTTCTGAAGCTGATATTGCAATTTTTACGAAGAATAAGCCGAAAATAAAAAATGCTTACACTGAGCATTGCTAGACATTCCGAATATTGAGAACTCAGTAAACAGTAAAAATATCGAGTAGTGTCATAAGCAAACTATTTATGATACTATAACTTGGTTACTGTATCCGAATGTCATACACAAATAAGTATTAATCACTGATGCATGTCTCTATTTCTTTTATTTAGTAACTTATAATGGGCCATATGGATGAAAGCTATGGGAAAATATTTGAAAGGAAAATTAATATGAAATGGCGAATTGGTAACAGAATGCTCTCTTTATAGTAAGCAGACATATTGTCAAGAGAATTTCAAAGCAATGGCTTTTTATTATTATTAATGAATAATATTATTGATTAAATTTTGGTATCTGTAGATTTTTGTAATACTATAATTTCTGAGACAAGGTATAATTAGACGTTAAGTTCCTTATGCAAGTATGACGAGGTGCATATATTTTATGAACGTGGCAGTCTTCCCCCTGCCAAGTGAGCCATTTACGAATCTGTAGTTGGCATGTGTATATTGTACGTGGCGTGTTAAAACCCGATTTTTAGAGGTCTGTATATCAAATCCCAAGATAGCATTAGACTTGATTATTTTTATGTAATATAACCACCCAGAAGACAAAAACAAAACAAAACAAATTACAGAAGTTGGCACCTTAGAAAAAATAACTTTAAAAGTCCAGTTTTTATGATTTTTCAATGTTGATAGAACTACAGTCTTAACTACTGAACCGATCTTAATGATTGATGGCTCACTTTGTGTGTTTTAGTGGGAGGTACATAATTTTTTATATTTAAATATAAGCTTCATTAAAATCTTCAAAAATTGTATTAACATGATTTCTCGACCATTTTCTTCAATATTGATGGACCTACAGCCTAAACTTCAAAACCAATTTTAATCCATGAAGGCCCATTTTGTGCGTGTTCTGGTTGTAGGTACATACTTTCTTTCAAAACAAAAAAAAATAATTTATAACTTTATTAAATGAAAAAATGAGAATACATGTTGCTTGGAGGGGAAGTAAAATTTGCAACGTGTGCCATATTATTGTTACGTGATCACATTGGTAAATATTTCTACAAAAGGTATTAAAATATCTGTGGACCAGTACACTTAGACATGTGTATATGGAGATTTATGAGTTATAACAAGAATACAAAGAGCCCAGACGGGTAGACGCCAATTTACATCAGCCCAGACCCGAGAGGTCCAGGAAAGCCATAAATAAGGGGGCTTCAAGTACAGGTTTGGTCGAGCCAGAGCAGTTACTGGAGGCTAAAAGATGAAGCCATGGGATTGGTTAAAGGTTTAACTAATGAGAAGGTGTTATCACATCGCCCTGAGGTCAACCAATGATCGCCGAAGAGGTATATCTGGACCTCAGACAAAAATCGGTTTCAACAGGCAGAATGTGGATGAAAATATAGAGTACAGAATTAGAAGAGATTCAAGATATGTGCATGAAGTTCTGCAGACTGATGACCAGAAAAGTTGAGAAAAGACGCTCGGATGAAAAGTGAGTCACAGGCAAAATGCGAAGATAGGCATTAAATTCGGTAGAGGTTCATAGAGAAGGTGCAACAGACGAGATCCGAACATGGATCAAAGTTCTCAATAGTGCAATCATGGTGGAATATGCGTCAAGTGTAATATGACGATATTAAGTCATGAATCATAAATTCATTAAAGGTGGCTCAACAACCAATGGTCGGTCCGCAAAAGTCTAAAGGCATCAAGAAGGCTTATTAACATATATAAAATATCATAATCAGTTTTATAATTATAGTTTACCTGGTTTCACATACTCAATCTCCTCATTAAATATAAGAATAGATATTGCAATTAAAGTATGAATAGAATGTCCTTAATAAATAATGTTATTTTAAAGTTAAAATGGGTGCAATTAATGGTGTAGTATTATGTTAATATATTCTATGCACTCGTACTAAAGATAATATGGTGGGTTATTAGCGGCATTTCAAAGTATCAGAGCAATGTGCTTCACTAAATACTTTTCTTAAATGTGCACCACAATCTCACAAAAGCAACACTTCACGATAAAAAAATATTGTCCGACATCTACACTGGCTTGTATAGCATTGTCCTCTTCTTTCATCTTAGATTGAATGGAATTTATTTCTTCATTTATCTCTGCCTGTTTCGCTTTTATTTCTTCGGTAATATCTTCTTTCACGCTTATAATCTCTTCTTTCATCGCTTTTTGTTGGGTTTTAACTTTTTTTCATTTCTTCTTTGATCGCTTCTTGTCCGGTTTTCATCTGTTCTTGTTCGGCTTTCAAATCTTATTGCCTGACTTTCATCTTGTTCTTTATTGCTTCAGATCGATGTGAAACTTCCTATATATACGAATGGCAAATTCCTTTGCTTTTTGTATACAGGACAGTGTCATGTTTGTCGTAAATTTGAAGTTATTCGTACATGCATGGAATTGTTTTTATAAATGCTATCTTACAATGCTGTTTTCATTGCCATAGTATTTTATTACTTTCCCTGCAATACATGGTAATATATAGGGAAAGTATTGGAATCATGTCGAAAATCGCAACTCGAGTTTTCGACGGATCTATACGCTTTGAGATCTCTAGAACACGAAAACACAATTTTTAGCGTGACGTCTGTCTGTGCAATGTATGTATCCACTATATGTCAAAAACTATTGGACCGAATTTCATAAAATTTGGTAGGTAAGTCATTTGTGTGTGACCCTGATGCTGATTAGTTTTGGTACGGTTTGGGATAAAACAATCCACCTTTATTTGTGAAATGACCCTCAAAAATTGCTGCATCCACTTTAGTTGAAAAACTAATAGATCAAATTTTGCAAAGTTTGGTAGATAAGGCACTTGTGGGTTACCCTGGAGCTGAATAGATTTTGGTACGATTCGGATAAAAATAACCTGCCTTCTTTTGCAAATTGGCCAGCAAAAATCGTCAAAATCTAAAATAAAAAACTACATACGGCCAAATATATAAATTAAATGCTCGTTTTATACCTAATTTTTAACGATGAAAAGAATAAAACCAACCCAATTACACTAGGACTAACCGTTCTAGAAATATTTTAGTTTTTTCGCAATTTCGCTACGCCACCGATGAAGAAAGGTCCAGTTACCAACTGAGAACGAAAATTGAATTAAAAGTGCAAATGCAGTGTCATTAAATAATTATGGACTTTATGGACATTTGTGCAATTAAACTCAATGTAATGAATTATGGAAGAAATAAAGAGAACTTGAATATGAGTCTGCAGGGAAAGTCATGTACTGCCCACTTCAGATTTTTAATACTAACCTGCCACTGGTTTCTTAAATTGATCTCCAAAATACAAATGTTTCAAAATGTGCAGTGCATCAAAATTGAGCTTACTATTTTGTGATAATTAAAATAATTTTAAACGAACAAATTTACAAAATTCCATTCGGATTTTGTTAATACTTTGAAAATGTGTTACTCACAAAATGTTTTGCTAGTAACTCTTACATCAAATAGATATTGAAATTTTAAGAAGCCCATAGAGGTAATTAAAAAAATCAAATAATAAAATGCTTTAAAGAAATAAACAATAGATCGAATTGGATTGAGTTTCCCTAAATGTTGCTCTTCAGGGATCTTTACCCTATAGATATACTCTCATAATGTGTTTCGCAGTATAAAGCAACACACGTGGTTGAAATCTTATACAAAGATCCAAAACATTACAAAACCAAATAATAAAACAAGAAAGATCAATCATGCAAAAAGCATTGATTATGAAACACTTTCCAACTTCAATGCAGTTTTATATAAACATCTCTAAAATGCGATACATTTCTAGGTAATACTTTTAAAATTATCACAGTACTACATTAATTTATTATATTTGAAAACTTCATCGAAGAAAACGAACTTCATTCAAATGACGGCATTGAAATCTAAATTGCTTGGTTTAAACATCTCTAAAATGCGATATATTCCTCGGTAATATTTTTAAAATTATCATAATACTACAATAATTTATTATATTTGAAAGCTTCATCGAAAACAAATGAACTTTATTCAAATGATGTCATCGAAATAAAAATCGCTTCTATATAAAAGCAGCATTTCATTCATAAACATGTTTCCAATCGTTTCATTCATCACAATACTATAATAATTTATTTTATTCAAAAATATGAAAAATTGTTATCTACCATATTTAATTTAAAATGTGAAACCTCTCTAATATATAAAACAATGAAACTCTTGGAAATATATTTATTATATAATATCTCTCATTTTTCTTTCTAGAAGATATAGCTAAAATCAGAATGTAATTGAATTTGTTTTTCTCCTTATATTAAATAGTTTTTATTTAAAAAACTACCTAACATATTTCACTGAAATTTTTTCAATATATTTTATGGGATAATTTGAATATTTTCTAAAACTTTCGAAGCAATCTGTGAATTTTAAATTCGCTTAAAAAATGTTTAAAAAATTAGGTTCCATAATATTCAATGCATTTCATTTTTTCAACCCAAAACTAATTGGGTGATATTATTGATTTATATTCCCATAGGTCCTACAGACCGTCTGAAAAACATACTAAAATTTCATTTTGATAAATTTATTTTTACGGCAGTTATCGTGCTAACGGACAGGCAGATAGACAGACAGACAGAATGAGCAAAGTCATAAACACTTTTCAACTATGTTGTAAAGTGTTAAAAAGATAAATAGAAATGTGAGGAAGGAAATAATAAAAGTTCATATCAAAATGATTATCAAATTAAACATAAAGGAAAATAATAAAATGTATGAAATCATATTAATCCCGACGTATATATATATATATTAAAAATAAATATAAAAATAAATACTTAAGTGGTTCAAAAAGTAAGGTAACAAGAGCTGTCACGGGTGCATAAATTCGGAGTGCAAATTAAATTCCATATCTAAAAAAGGTGTCGTGTTGTTGCACGACAACGCCCGACAGCAAACGGCCTCGATTACACGTGATTTGATCTAACGTTTCCGATGGAATGTACTGGAACACCCACCCTACAACCCGGATCTCGCACCAAGCGATTTTAATCTCTTCGGACTTTTGAAGAAACACCTATCAGGTCGCCATTTCACAACCTATGCCGAAGTTCAGGAAGCCGTCGTTGATTGACTCCGCGACCTGGACCCTGATTTCTTCTATGCAGGTTTCTATAGATTGGTTTACTGATGGAACAAATACTTCGATAACCATGGTGACTATGTGGAAAAATAATATGCACCAATGCCTTGTTAACTTTGTGTATCTCCTTGATTTTCTTTAATAAGCCATTTCTCTCACAGGACTTTTTACCTTACTGTTTAAATACCCTCGTATAATAAGACTAATTTTAAACATGAACAGTGGCATACCCTGGTTCAAAAACAATACGGAGGAAAATAAAGTAAAGAGGCTATGAAAGAAAATATCTAACAAAAGGTAACCATTGCTACCATATAATGCAAATTGATCTTAATGTTAAATTATTAGGTAATATTAATAATACACATGAATTTATCAACATTCAAGAGCGATACATACAAATAAAGTTTAAACATTAAAGGATTATCAAAATTAGGAGGCTCAAAATATGAAAATGTCAATAAATAAAAAATAAAGAAAAGATGCAATCCGAAAATATGAAATTGGATAGAACCTCTGTAGATCGAGCTTTTCAAGGACCTTTGCATCCACAGAGGTTTCAAATGTGTTTCGCTCAACGATACAGCCACATGCCTGAAACATCGTCAAAAGATCCGACACATTACCAGACAGAAACAAAAATGGAAATAACAAATAATATTAGGCAAATGGAAATAAAAGGATGAGAGAGAGTGCATATAGCAAAGATATCAGTAATCTATCCAACAATCCACAAGGATGCAGATAGAAATTAAAACTCATACCTTTCTCCACCATTATTCAGGACGCCTGATATTTCGTTGTTCTAGCCTCGGATGAATTTGAAAAGAATACTAGAGAGCGCCATCTGTTGTGAATTATAGGAAATACTCCTAAATAAGATATTCAACCAATAGATAATATACATACAAATAGACATGTTTCAAACCCAAGTATTAGAGATATAAAGAAAAATATGTTTATAAATTATACTATATAATAATTAATAATTAATATTTATGTAATATGTATCCAAAACTTATCACAAAGATAATTTAAATCTCCAAGAATATTTTATTATTTAAAGTATATAATGGCAATTTCAAATTTGACAATAAATAACAGATTATAAATTGAATTCAAAATTTCTAAAGTGATATTTAACAAAATTATCTGGTTTGGATTCAGCCTTACAGTATTGAATTAAATCTGCTAGATGGTTACTATATTGTGCATTCTCACATAACCTAAAAATCCTATGAAATTTATTTATTAAAATATTTTTGTATACCTGTTTACTCATATATATATATATATATATATATATATATATATATATATGTAAATACACTACCCGGTAAACAAAATGCAACACCATGAAGCTTTGGTCGTATACTAATTGTGCAAATTACGAAACAAGCGCAGCTGGCCGATGTATGCAAACGATCTTAAATGCAAGTATGTCACGTGATTACAGCGCGAGAAAAATGGGATGGAAACGGCAGATGAGCCAACAGTTGTTACTGTCTTTCGCCAACTGAAACCCGTTTTTCTATCGAGTTGTTTTTCGTTTCGTTAGACAAGTGTTGTTGAAGAGATGGCTGGTCGATGATGCCGATGTCAGTTTAAGCATTTGAACGATCGCGCGAGGGGATTCATTTTAGGCATACGAACGGCTGAGTGGGCGTACCGGCGCACACTGGTGCCGTGGCGGAAAAAAACCCCGAAACCCAAAAATAATAGTTTTCGATACCAACTACTATTTTTTGATAGGCAATAAACCGAAGTATCTTGCCATGTAAATGAATGTATTTTATTCAGTATAACTAGAAGGAAAAACTGATCTTAAACAAGACTTCTACATTCTAATTGAAATCTTGTTTTTTCTAACTAAAATTTCAATATTTTTTCCAAAATTTTTGTGGATATTTATAATTATATGTCTCACGTATTTTTAATATATGTAACCTCAGCTTATTTCTGACATAAATACATTTCGTAAAAACATAGCCAAAATCGTACTATAAAGCGTAAAATATAGATGAATAAATTTTTTTGTTTTCCTTCATTTCTTTAGCCTATAAAAAAAAGCTACACGTTCCTACACGCCCTGAATGAGTTATTTCGAAAGCAGATACTATTATGCAACTGTTCTGTGAAAATCAGTTGCGGCCTTTTGCAACTTTTTAATATTAACATGAATATAAAATCTTACTTTTAACTTATCTACATGCGCAAAAAGTATGCAAAAATATTAAGAAATGCATAAGTTGTGAGATTTATGTCGTAAATTCCTCATTTGGCACCACTGTGCGGCGTATAGTTGCTGAAACACGGGTAAATGCGTTCGCTGTGCAAAGGATTTGGAGAAGATGGATTGAAGAAGGGTATGTCAATCGTCACAGTGGTACATGTCCATCCAGACGTACGTCAGTACGTTTTGATCGACACATTCGAAGGCATGTTGTGGTGGCCCCACAAAGGACGACTGTTGATATACTGCAGAATTTGCATGGTATATTGGATGCTCCAATATCAGCGAGAACCATTTCTGGATGATTGACCGAAAGCGCCTTGCACTCAAACAGTCCTTTACGTAGATTGACAATGGCGACAAGACACCGACACGAGATATTGCAATTGTGTTGGACCCGAGCCTCTTGGATAACTGAAGGGTTCAGCGACGAATCTCGGTTCTGTTTGCCAAATGACAGTCGCCGTGTGAGAGTTTGGAGGCGACGGGGAAACAGATCCAATCCTGCTGAGATTGTTGAACGCCATACTGCTCGACAACACGGCATCATGGTTTGGGGTGCCATCGGCTTCGATTGCCGGTTACCTCTGTTTCGTATTAGAGACACAATGACGGCGTGAAGCCATGTGGATGAGGTGCTGCGGCCGGTTGCACTGCCCTACATTCAGCGGTTGCAAAAGTCTATTTTCCAGCAAAATAACGCACGACTGCACATCGCAACCATCAGTTGACAAGCCTTGTAAGTTATCCAGGTGCTACTTTGGCCGCTGCTGTCTCCACATATCTCACCAATCGAGTATGTATGGGAAGTGATTGGCCGTCGTTTCAATGTCCTTCCCTTTCTTCAAACAGAGGACGACCTGTGGAGTATAGTTGAAGGCATATGGTCTTCAATTCCTCAGGCTGGATGACCATATGTCTTCCATCGCACCTTACACCATATCCGCAAGCTCATTGCATCTGTTCCTGGATGGGTTGCTGCTTGTATCGCCGCAAGAGGTGATCCTATTGCCTATTGATCACCTTGTGTATATCATTACTATATTGCATTAACTTTTTGGAATTAATATCACTTATTTATATATGCCATCTCTGTCTGTGTGTCCTTTATCATCACACTCTATTCGCTCTTTCATGGTGTTGCATTTTCTGTGTCGTGTATTATATATATATATATATATAAATATATATATATATATATATATATATATATATATATATATATATATATATATATATATATACACACATATATATATATATGTATATATATATATATATATATATATATATATATATATATGTGTGTGTGTGTATGTGTGTATGCATGTATATATACTATATCCATTCACCTTTTCTTACATATTGGAAATGTTTGGACTGGAAATGTTTTTATTGAGTTGCTATTTTTTATTTACTAAACGTGAATTCTAAAGTTTTCTTTCTAAAGTTTCGGAAAAAAGAAAATTAGATAAGGATTGATCATAGTTTGTTAAGGGTTTGTCGAATAAATGCTTTGCTTGATGTAGCTTGCAATTACCGAACCGTCAAGTACTTTTATTTACAGCAAAAAAGTTTTTCGTGAACGCATTTCTTTCAGAAAAATTATGTAGAAAGTTTTCTACCAGTTTCCTTTAGTAATCGTGTAGACAACTTATTTTCCTGAATATGTTTTCGCCAATATTCTGTTTTTTTATTATGAGAATAAATTGGTGAAATAGAAATATATTTTTGTATTTAAAAATGTAACTTATTTTTATCAAAACTATTAAAAACTAATAGACTGAAAAGTATATCAGTTTTAGAACAGTTACGGATAACAGTTCTAGAACAGTTACATTTAATACTGGTATTTGAATCTCTCAAAGCAAGGGGAACTAACAGTATCAGGAATTAACGTTCAAACTTTTAGATAAGTTTTTTTTTGTTCAACAAGGTATGGCGCTTACAAAGAAGGTCTCCTGACCGACACCCATCGATTTTAATGAAAAAATTACTGTGAATAGTATTGGTCTGTCACAACACATTGTGTAAGTACCAGCGGCCCTATAGCAACAGAAACGACACAATAAAATATTGAAAATTGGTTCTGGGTTACCAGAATCTATACGTTTTCCCGATTTGGCGATTATTCATTATGATTACTGTTTTGACAATCGTGAAAGCTGAAAACCTCTGACGATGTAATACTATAAAAATTCGGTTAATGCCTAGATCCTGGGCATACGAGCTTCGCATTTGTAAGTAAGACACCACTGAGAAATTTTGAGTTCTCGCGTTCGATTGATCAGACAGCACAGAGTTTTGAGTGGTGTTCTCCACATATAACGTTAATACGAAGTAAGATCTTTAGAAAGTCCAGCTTTACACCCTCTTGGGCACTTCTCCTAGCAGGAGGTGAGCCCTTGTGCAGTTTTTAACAATATCAATAGTAATACTAAACAGTGAACACTAACAAGACAGTACCTACTAATACAACTAATCAGTTTTTGAAATCTCACTTTTTAACACTTTACAACATAGTTGGAAGTGTTTATGACTTTGTTCATTCTGTCTGTCTGTCCGTTAGCACGATAAATGCCGTAAAAATGGCTTTATCAAAATGAAATTTTAGTATGTTTTTCAGACGGTCTGTGGGACTTATGGGAACATAAATGAATAATATCACCCAATTAGTTTTTTATTGAACCCGGATTGAAAAAATGAAATACATTGAATCCTATGGGACCTAATGTTTCAAACATTTTTTAAGCGAATTTAAAATTCACAAATTGCTTCGAAAATTTTAGGAAATATTTAAATTATCCTATAAAATATATAAAAAAAAAATTCAGTAAAATATATTAGGTAGTTTTTTAAATAAAAATTATTTAATATAAGGAGAAAAAAAACAAATTCAATTAAATTCTGACTCTCGTTATATCCTCCAGAAAGAAAAAAGAGATGTATTATATAATAAATATCTTTCCAAGAGTTTAATTATTTTATATATGAGAAAGGTTTCACATTTTAAAATAAATATGGCAGATAACAATTTTTCAAATTTGTAAATAAAATAAATTATTATAGTATTGTGATGAATTAAACGATTAGAAAAATAATTATGAATGAAATGCTGCTTTTATATAGAGGCGATTTATATTTCGATGACGTCATTTGAATAAAGTTCATTTGTTTTCAAATATAATAAATTATTATAGTGCTATGAAAATTTTAAAAATAATACCGAGGAGTGTATCGCATTTTAGAAATGTTTAAGCTAAACAATTTATATTTCAATGCCGTCATTTGAATGAAGTTCATTTTCTTCGATGAAGTTTTCAAATATAATAAATTAATGTAGTATTGTGATAATTTTAAAAATATTACCGAAGAATGTATAGCATTCGAGAGATGTTTGTATAAAATTGCTTTGAAGTTGGAAAGTGTTTCATAATCAATGCTTTATGCATGATTGATCTTTCTTGTTATAAACTTGTCATAAATTAATCTGTAGGACAAATCCAATCTGATGCCACTATGACTTAAATTAATGTAACGTTAACAGGCTTATTATTTTATGGAATAAATGTATTGCAGAGGTGAGGAATAGTAAATAAATGTTAGAAACAGAAATATGTGCAACACCAACTACATTTTGCAAAGCTTTGGAAAGAACAATTGGTCAAAGAGCAATGAAAAGCATCTGATGAATGAAAAACAAAATCAACCGGAGTTTGAAAATGTCTTGGGTGTTAATCTGTGTATCCACAGGAATACCAAGAATATTTCCACATATCAATAGAAAGTGGAGAAGGAAATTGATTGTGCGTAATCGCTTGTAATTTAAAAATATTGTCTCTTTTGTATAAATGAATGTTGATTTGCTTAAACATAACCACATCTGAAAATTGTCTCACGAAGTTCTTCCATAATCGAAACCCGTACTTATCTAGGGCTTGAATGAGATCTGTAGTTTTAGGAGGAATGTTAAGTAAATACATATCTTTATCAGATGGAATACAATTATTAATTAAATCTTGGTTTCTAAATGCAGACCAAGAATCTACCAAAAGTACTGTTTCCTGTGGAGTGATTTTGAAAAAAATTTCCGTCGACCACGTACGCAACTCTTGCGATCCAATTTTACCTGATTTGGGTGCAATTGTATAAATATTGCTTGCTTGAAACATGTTCCTTTCCACATTGATACCAAACTTTCCCGTTGGTTCAGGCTATACAATGAGTAGTGCAGATAACAGATTGCCACTTTTACTAATTATGGGCATTATTGTGTATGAATGGGTTGCGGAATGTATAGATTGGACAACATTTTTAATTTGTTTTTCTCCTGAAAACGCGAGTGTTCGTCCAGAATATTTCCATATTGAAGCCTGATTGATCGGCGTTGAAAACCTGATCATCGCTAAAATGTGAATGTTTGACAAAAGTAGTAACATTGTTTACGAAAGTTTCGACTGCTCAAAAGTTCGACTGTTTCTCGAGGCGACATGATTTTTATTATTTTCCTGCTGACAATATGGTACATTTTTTAAAATGTGGTTAGCCATTTTCGCGATGCCGAGAATTTCATTAAGTCAATGGCTTTAGAACAGACCCAACGTTTTAAATCACAATCATATACAACGATGTATTTTTGTCTTGTTTCCTGGAATTGTTCATATACAAAATCTTGAATGGCTTTTAATTTGTGTTCGCGATCACCCAAATTTACAATTTGATTTTCCCAATTTTTTAACTGGCGCAGGTTTTTACTAATTTAAAGCGATGTTGTACAGATCGTAGAGGGCGACATGATCATTTACTTGTATTTCTCCAATATTGCACTGTAGCTTCCTTGTATTCAAAATTTATTTTCGGTATCTGTACGTCAACTTCATCAGAACCCAAATTAGCATTAGCACTAATGTATTCAGGATCGCTTAAGTCGTCAAGCTCGTAATCAGAGGATTCTTCCTCAATCCCCGCACTTTACATCGAAGTAACCTATTCATGTATGACTTCATTGATTCTGTTTTTCAGATATCTTTCTTCTTCGGTGAAAGGAGTTATTTGAAAATCATTTTGAGTATATTCCTGACGAAGCATCCATATTACGTTACATACGTTGATGTTAGTCATTTCGAATTAACGGAGTTCAAAATTACGAAAAAAATAAACAACAATGCGAAATTGCAAATGTAAAAAATATTCAAATAGTTTAAACACACTGTTCTATCAACCTTTGTTAGTGTTGCAGACCCAGACCGTCCGACTCATCCTAAGACTTGAGCAACCATTTGGACGGCCGGGGAAGAGCCTTTGATAGTGTAAAAAACAGAAAATCATGCAATAAGTTTGCATTCAAACAAACAGTAAAAAGGAATAAACTATAAAAAATGTCGTTGAAAATACGAAATGTGCAGTACTACAGAACAGTAAGCGAATCAAAGAGCAAAGGAAACTAGCCAATGCACTGTTTCCGTACTTTAACTCGGGGAATGTGTACTATACTGTACGCCAACGTTGGCGTAAAAGTTCTCCAGTAGGGTTACATTTGGCAATAGAAACTATTTTTTTCAATATTTTATTGCGTCGTTTCTATTGCCATAGCTCCGCTAGAACTTACACAATATGTTGTGACAGACCAATACTATTCACAGTAATTTTTTCATTAAAATCTTTGGGGGTCTGTCAGGTACTTTGTTTCTCCAAAATGGGTTCAATTTAATTTCTATGATTAAATTTGAAGAGGTTTTAGATAAACTTTTACTACATGTGCAGGTGTCACATTTAGTGTCTATCTAACCATTGAAAACGTGCAAAGCGCATGTGAAATGATTAGTTAATATATTGATTTTCAGTGAAACATTTAAAATTTGAAAACGATTTCTGTTAAAAATAAGAAGATTGTAGAAAGTAATATATGGATGCAAGTTTTTGAATAGTTTTAAGCTTTTTCCATAGATTTTGTTTCGTTTTACTTCTTATAAAATCATTTCCTTTCTCTTCTATTTCATTTTATTTAGAAATTTTCAACCTTTTATGTAGCCCCTTTATAATTTTGGAAAATTGTACTTAGAATTGAAGAGAAGGGAAGAAATAACTTAGTTTCATTTGGAGTTAATTTTATATATGAAGTTATTGAGTACTAGTTACTTTTAAAACAGTAATTGTAACTGATATGGTACTACAATTGGAAAAAAATACTATTGAATTTCAGCAAAATCGAATCAAAAGTTTAGTTTTCAATTTTTTTTTTATAAAAATGCTTGGCTGTAGGAAAATCATGTGTTTAAAAAACAATATATTATTTGTTAATAATTTTGCATATATGTTTATTTTCTAGATGCTAGTAACACGAAATAAACTTTTTTCAGTTACTAATAACACGAAATATGTTTATTTTCAGATGCTATACACAGAATATATTTATGTTTGGATACTGGTAATGCGCAGTATGTTATGTTTCAGATAATAATAATCTTTAATTTCAGATGTTAGTAATACGAAGTATGTTTATTTTTATATGCTAGTACCATAAAGTATATTTATTTTCAGATACTAGTAACGCGAAGTATGTTTATTAACTAAGTATGTTTATTTTCAGATGTATTTATAAGTTGATTTTATTCATTACAAACCATCTAAAGAAAATCTAATTGCACCAAAGTTCTCCTTAAGAATTCAACAGTACCACCATGAGCTATCGTCATGATTTATTTCATGTCATTTTCCCCTTAAGATAACAGTCTTTGTATAAGATGTTTTGTTAGTACAAAACAATTAAGATACTTTTACAACAAGGGAATTTTCCTGAGTCTTTGGCGCATCGATTGCTGAGTAAAAATCCTACTCGAGAAGTAATGTTTCTAATGTTTACTTTATACATTCATGTTCCCCTTCCTTAATGTGAAGAAAGTCGCATTCAAATCGTTCTGAAGTGCAAAATACAGACATTTTCTAGAATTGTTCCCTTCTTATAAAAACATTAAAAGTCCCGAGCTGAAGACATTGAATTCAATTGCTCTGAAACTAAAGAGCGACTACGTGATTCGAGGCAAAAAAAATTCTTATTCCCACAAGACTTTAAAGAAAGGAACGTGTTGTATATTTCTAAGAAGTGATTTTAAGTAAACAAGATAAATATTCAATTGTGTAACAGTGCTCAGAGAAAAAAAATGTGGAAAAGATATGTTTTGTATTTAACTTGTGATTAAAGGAATATGCTGTTACAAAGCTCTAAAATTTTTATTTAAAATATATCATGAGGTTTTGCAGGACTTTTTCCAGGGAGGTGTTAATGCTTATTAAGATCAATGTGGATCTTTTATATTTAGGGCTTTATAGTTAAACAGCATAATGCAGCTGCATTAATCTGTACTTTCCCCGTCCCATATTTAAATCCGAACTGTACGACAAATTTGAAAACCAACATGCAGATTTGTGGCCCAATAACAAAAAACATAAAAGATTCGAAAAAATTGAATTCCAGGAAGGGGGTCAGATAAAAATGATATATTTTTAAACAAATTGAATAGGATATTAAACAAAGGAATATATCATAATAATGAGAAAGATATCAAATTTCTTTTAATGTACTTGAGGGGGTTTCGTTAAAATATAGAATTATCTTAGTCTTGGAAAAGTAATGAACGAAAACAAAATCTGAAACTGTTTCCAGAAATACATTATCACGACCTAAATGCTGGAAAAATTACAGGTTCCGTGCTGTCGACAGTATAGTTTAGTCCTCAATGCAGAAAATGCGCGAGCATTCCATACTATCAGATTTTGACTTTTTATAGGTTTTGACTTTTTTCATAAAATGTCAGATCGAGCCCCCAAGTTTTCCAGGCCCCATGCAGTGCATTTTTTTGTCACTCCCTGTTTGGTGGTCATGTGTTTCATGTTGATTATCGAATGAAGGAAACTAAGCATATATAAGGGGGATAAAAATGAAGGAAACAATCGAAATATTGATTTAGCAGGGTATTGAACGATCCAACATGGAAACTAATAGAAAAATTTCTCAGTCACTGCGGGAGGGAGAGAAGGAAGAAAAAACAAAATTTTCGTTTTTCTTCAGTTTTGGTAAATAGTAATAAACAAAATATTGGGAGAATTTATTTAGGCATACATCAACAGGACCTAAATGCTGGAAAGATATCAAGGATGCTTCAGGTTAATTACACATAAATATTGTAATACAATAGGTGGGGATGAAAATAAAATAAGCAATACAAATGTTCGAGCGAGGTATCAAAAAATCGTGCGCATCAAGACTAAATTACTAATTTTTTTTTCTGAAAACTTTCTTTTTACTCATATAAAAAGCTAAAAAGGCTGATCTCCCGTTTTAAAAAGTAATGTGCGAAAACTCTAAACTCATTTCCACTGTATAATATATTTTCAAATGTTTTTACTTAATAAAAGTAAAATACCTAATGATCCATGGATCTAGAAAGTGTATAGACATACAAATGCAGATAGTAAGTGTGCTATATTTGTCATTGTACTTAACAATGACACTGGTGGTGCCAATTTGACTACACAAAATGACATCAAATGACATCATCACAAAATGATCCTAGTGGCGCCAATTTGATTATATAAAATGACATTCTAACTTGTTTATATAACATAACTAGAATTAATTACTAAATGTTGCTCAGGTTCTAAATAAGCTTTCTCTGATTAAATATTACAGATACAGATAACGCCACTCATTGTTCGAATCTGTTTTAAACTACAATTATTTCCGCTCTCCCTTCTTTGATACACGTTAGATAAACGCTCGATCACCGATCTTTGGCAGAACTACGTAATGAAAATACTTAAAGTCGCAAAAAAGAAAAAGTTCCTTTACCTTGGAAGTGAAAAAAAAATAACGCTGTCTCAGTGAATTTTCATCCAATTTAAGTTACATTTTATCACAATACTCATAATGATACAATCCCAAATTGAAAGAAATATTTATTAAAATATTTTTTTTAAATTCACACAGTTAGAAAACAACCCATAAATTAAATACACTTAGTTTGCAATCAGCAGTTTTATCGTCGAGGCGAAATGTTTGCGATTTAATGGAAACGCCTGTTTTCGAGTATCTCGTCTGAGGCGGCAAAGAAAGAAAATATTTAATTTGACAAAGTGGCTGTATATGGTGGTGTTAGACTTAAATTTCGACGAGGTGCACATCACTGGGACGTGAAGCACCTTTGCAGTAAATTTAAACTCTGTCTGACGCATTGACTTTCCTCTACAGTCGATCAAGGACACACAGAAACACAAACATCTTTCATTACGTAAGATGAGAATCACGTAGAACAGAGATGGAATCCGAGAGATCCTATAAGTACTTAACAATGACTGTATTATATTATAAATTAAGTATAAATAATAAATATATTGAGTCATTGTGGGCTTCCCTACTGACGAAATTCCTTTGCAGTTGAGCGTAAGTATTCAATGTGTTCCATATGCAGAGGAGGAAAATAGAAGGGTTTAATTACTATATGCAGCACAATGTAAAGTGATATGATACCGACATTAATTTTCAAAAATATTTAATTTTCTATCAATTAATATTAATTCAATTTCTCTATTTACCACTTTCAGCGCCGTATGCTCTTTACATTTATGTTACACATAATTAATAACCATAGTTTAGGCAGACAAAATTCCCCCACGTTCTTCCAATTCTTTCAAAATAGACTGATGGAATTCGTTTTACACGTTGAATCTAAAGAAAGCATGTTAGCGAACTATGATTGATAATTTGAAACGTGTTAGTACTAAAATTAACACATATATGATTCTAACTTGCTGAAACTAATTAGCTTGGTTTACAGAGAATTATGCCTTAATACTCATTTGACAAGGTCCCACTAATGATGGTCGACTACGTGTATATTGTTTCAGCTAATGACCCGAAATAAGCAGGCGAATACATGTTTATAATAAGCTGAAATACTTTGTAAGACATGAAGTTAAAATATGTTTCCGTCATGGTTATGTGTGTAAGACATCGTCATTTTAAAGGTACATACATATATGATGTTTAAGCTTCAATTGTGCTGATCGCTGAATATGTTTCTCTTCCTAACACTATAAGTATATTCGTATACTATATACAGTGTTTCTTTCAGGCATACGTCCAGGGGGGAGGGGGCGGTTTAGATATATTTATATAGGGCAAATGGAGAACGTGCCCCCCTAAAGTTTCATTAATTCCCCCCCCCCCCCCGGTCAAAAAGTCTTGAAAGGAATACTTTATACAGTACGGCGCCAAAGTTTACTACGGAGGTAATTTTTCTATAAAATCAAATGAAATCAATGAATTTCATTGAATCGTTTACCCTAGATTAGCAATCCGATTAAAATAGCGTGTTTAATGAAACATTTTCAAAAATTTAAATTACAAAGCAAATATTGTGAAAGTTGAAATCTTGATGTCGCCAAAATGGAGGCACGAATTAGATGCTATGTAAATTTTAAGGGACACGTGATTTGTCGAATACGAAGACGTTCCCCTTGATTTCTAAGTTACACCAGGGATCCTTTTCAAATGAATGTACATTCTTAGGGTTTGCTCGTCCCGGGGTATGATTGCATTTTTTCCTTGGCTCTACGTATATGATGGCATTGAAATTAAGAACTCGCTCATTATGTTCTCGGACTCTTAAGAGGGACCGAATATGTTAAACGCGACTGTTATCTTACTCCAACGACTAAATTAAATTTCATTGGACGTCACTGGATTCTGTGCGCACAGCACAATTTAAAATCTTTGTGCAAGTTGTTCACACCTGGATATTGCCACTTCAAAATTAACAAACTATTTTTAACAGTAACATTGCGTATCTTTTGGAAACTCCTCTTAAAGTTTACTCTGGACCGTGCATCCTGAGTGACGAATCTTAATTCCTAATTCGTCACACTGACAACTTTTTTATTGATCGCCGGGCTGAGTGCCCAACCTTGTATTAAAGAACCTTGGTATATTCTAAAGTCATCGCAGTTCTCGAATGAGGAAAAAACGAAATTAAGACAAATGAAAGCAAAAGGTTCATCTATTTCTGAAATTACTACTATTATTGTTGCGGGAGTGGCAACAATTTATTATATGCTCCCACTAGCACATAATCGGCAATGTTCGTACAGTGGTTCGAAAAGAATAATCGAAGCACCGGCGTTGCAGGCGGACGGTTGATGACAGGGAGAAAAACTACAGCGCGATTGAATTGAATAGAGGGCATCGACTGTAGGTGTGGGTTATCTAGAATTTCAGAAGGTTTGGATCAATCGGAAGCATGTCACTAGATGTCCGGAAAAGTGCAAAATGGCGATGGTGGATTAGCAGCATGAGGGAAGTGTAGAATGGTCGAATAATAAGTCAGGATACTTTGATGACTAAATGAGTCTTCAGATAATATTCTTCTCTTTATTTGCATGATATAATTTCTACGAATTCTACAATACATCATGACACTTCATTCCAAAGATGATGAACATGCATTATATAATTCCATTGGAAAACAGAAGTTCACGGAACATTATTTTTCAGGAATAGAATATTTGACATCTCACCATGGTACAAAATACACAGTTGCTAATTAAATTATTGCGGGAGCGATATTTTGCAACGAAATTTCATAATTTTAATATTTCAAACTTAACGAATTTAGAATAAGAATTTAGTCATCATGCCCCAAGAGCAGAATACGTCCTATCCCTTCAGGATTTTATCGCCAACTGAAATTAACTACCTTATTCTTACCTAAGCGTCTTAGTGTAAATGCGCGCGCTCGTGACGACACAGAAAATAATTCCAGTATATTTTCATATAAAAATGTATCGCGGGAAAATAACGAAACGCCATAATGTATCAAAGCGCGAATGGTTGCCGGCTTAGACCGAGAGACTCCAAGACGGCGAGGTGAAAGAAAGAGTTGGCCATTTATCAGTTGGAGTACAATTTATATTTAAGACCAAAATTCATAATCGAAACGAAATTAGAATTTGCCGAATACGAAAGAATAAAATGGATTTTTGAAAAAGCGTTTCCGAAAATGAAATGTAGAAAGAATTAATTAACAAGGGGTATGCATTTCATAACACTACTACTTTGTATCGTTTGAAAAGATGTGCTTATCGAGTTCCTGCGGGTAGTGAAATATATGTGCCAAAATTTTCTTCCGGAAGGCCACGACCGAACACTTCAGGCTTTGACAGACGAATTCGGAATCTGACATCAAATTAAATTCTCTCTGTGCGTCAAATAAAAACAAAATAGGAATGGAAATATTGAGGAAAACTATTTGAAGATTACTGAATTTGATTATCTGAATGAATTTAATATTGAACTGAATATTTGAATTTCATTTCTGAATTTGATTATCTTCAAAAACGAAAGATGACTCATCAGCCTTTCTTGAAACTTTGCCATAAACAAGGTAGACTGAATTGTGTCCATAAGCATATGGCTTATTGCGATGAATGGTTACATGCAATTTTCATTGACGACAAAATAATGTAACTGTTGTAACCCAGATAGGTTTTCATATTACTGAGAGGAAGCATATTACTGCCAGGAAGCATATTCAGCAGGCATCGAGGTAGCAGGTCGGTGTGCAAGCTAACGTCTAAACTCATATTCAGAATATGGATTTCTGTTGAAGGTCATTTAACTATGGACCATTAAATTATTCAAACACCAAATTTCTCGATAAGTGGCCCATTAAATTACTCGAACACTGGTTGAAAAAGGCACATTTTTACTGTATAGGAAACAAGGGTTTCAACTTTTATCTAAATTAGATCAGTGGTTTGGGTTGTAGCCACATCGAAGAAAAAAATAAACAAGAATAGATAAAAATATGCACATTTCAAGCTTCTGTTTCTTTAAAACTATTGAACGGATTTTTCTTTTAATTTGGGTTACTACAGGACCTGAACTGCACATGTCTGCAATTAGAAAATTAAACGCCCAGAGTAATATGGAGCGGAGGTAAAAAGTGCTGAAAATCCTTAGTTGTCCCGTCCAGTAAACAGTACTCCGCAACTTACATTTTAGTTGGGTTTTATTTGGTAGAACAAAATATATTACTTGGGGACAAAACGCTTAATACAGCGCGTTTCTAGAAAACCGACGAAGTTAGCAATTAAACTTTTCCCCTCCAATAAAAATGAAATATAATTTGTGAAATTTTATTTCAGTAAATGTCCTGCTTTAAATGGAAACTATTGTCGAATATAATCGAGAACTGATAACTTTAACTGATTAGCTAATGATTTTAGAAGTGATGCAGCACAGTTTTGCACATTTTTCAAACCTTTGTTTAGTTTAAATAAATATTATTTCAGCTTCTGAGAATGTATGAAATTAAAAAAAATTGATTCATTTCAATCCATGCAACTCACAAAGAGGGATCTGAAAAGAGATATTAGATATAACAACACTGTATATTAGGAGGTTTTCCAAGCGGAACATTAAAATTTGTACGCGTGTATAAAATTTATTGTAAGGAACATTTTTACTCATACATAGAATTCTTCTTATACCTATATAGTGTGAATATTCGATTACAGATACAGCTGCGGGAAAACTACATAGTCATCTGTTAAATATTTAAGTTTCTAATATCTGTTCTAAATCCTATAGAAAACTGGGTTACATTAAGAGAATTACTCAGGATTTTACAAATGATGATACCATTATTGTTCTTTTCAATGCCTTGGTCAGGTCTGGGTTTGAATATGCGTCTGTGGTTTGGAGGCCTTTTCATGCCGTTCACTCAAACAGGATCGAGATCATTCAAAATAATTTCTTGAGGTATCGTTATTATAGGAAAACTAGCATTCGTTGTTATGCCTTATCCGCTACTTTTCTACGTGGTTTGTTTGGTTTAAAAAGCTTACAGAGCAGAAGGGATTACATTCTGTTTTCATTCTTCAGGAATTTGTTTGGTGGCAGAGTTGACTGTTCCCCTGTTTTGGATGGGATTGGGTTTTCTGTTCCTCAGTATACAACAAGAAGCATTAATTTATTTGTTGTAAAGAATTTAATTCCAGTATTGGCGGTAATTGTGCAATTACTAGTTTTTCTAAATTATACAACAATTTCCTTGATAATCTGGATATTTTTTATTAATCGGAGATGGATTTTAAAAAGCATTTGTTGTAAACATCCTGTATTTTATTGTATGTATTCATGTGAATCTGTTTATGAAGACCATTGGTTGTTGAAGGTTTGCTTTTCGTTTTAATGTATTTAACTTTTCAATGTATTTTGACTTTTTAATGTATTTTATGGTATTTTAATCTGCATTTTTTTAATGTATTTTTATTCCTGCACGCTGTAACTGAGACTACGTCCTGTAGCTTGCAGTCTTTTTCAAATAAATAAATAAAAACATAAATAAATCAACTTTCTTGTACTTCCCTGAAGAAAGCAGGTATAAGCAAAACATGTTTAATTTGAATATGAGGATCAATATAATTAAATTGATTAATAGTAGAGAAGAGCTCGAAGGGATTCTCCACAAGAAAAAATGTATCATCCTCATACCAAAACCAGCATTTTAAAAAGAAATTTTTGGAAATATCTTTTACTCCAAATAATGCATGTACAAATTACAAAACGAAAAAAAACGACGACAAGGAATTTTCCATGGCTAGCCTTTTAGATTGTTTAAAATGTTTTTCATTGAATGAAGAAGTGTTCTATGCATAATTTAGCCATGGTATAAGTACTACAAAGTTGATTTCTCACAAACAGCAGTTTATTAAATATTTTCTCAATTCTATGAATGAAATCTTTCGAAAACGTTCTCAAAACTTAACTCATTAAGAAATTTCACAAAGTAAACGGTATTTAAACTGCAATTAGCAGCTTCAGCGTTCTGATGATTTAACAAATTACGAAGTTGGATTTTCAGTAAGATGTTTGGCTATGACCATAACCTTTGTTGAACTTTCAACAGATACGAATGAAGACTGTACAGAGTGCAAACCTTTATCTTTAATAAACATGGCAAAGCAATTGCATGCCAAATTTGAAGAGTAATTATGGAGGAAAAGTTCTTCGAGAATAATTAATACAGTAAATAGAAGCGACAATTTTGATAATGATATAATCGGTAAATATTTGCAGGGGGAGGCTCTACTTGGCTCTCTCATGCATTTATATTCATTTTATTGGTTAGTTCCACTTCTACCCCACAGTATCAGAATGAAACAAATTGGTATCATTTTATGGAGTTTTTGATCACAAATTATACTTTTAAAAATATTCTTGAACATTCCGTAAAAGTTTCAAAATTGAAACAGCTTGGTGCTGCCAATAGAGTGGTTTCATTTGTCTAATTTTTGTTAAATTATGCTATTGTAATGTCATTTACATCTACAAAGTTTAAGTTATAATTTTTCCGCACAGAATACCCCTACTACCGCCACTACCACATTTCTAACATCACTATTTTGAGTATTATCTTGCTTTTACAAGGAAAATAATGCTATGAAATTCCAAATTCTTTTTAATTTTATGTTCTAACCATTTCAGTTACAAAAGATTCAAGAGGATGTCGAGAAAAGAACTCCCCCAATTCAATGTAATTTTACTCTTAGGGTCATATAAAGGAAACTGTTTAAAGTAAATCTCTGAAGACTTTGTATTCATTACAGTTAATACATTACAAAAAGCAACCGACAATTTCACTCTCCGACTGTGCCATGCAATTTCTGCTAATGGAGAACATTTGAACACATTGGATTTTAAAGTTACTGAATCTGAAATACTCATGCGTATAAATTATTTTTTACTTTACCTACAATACATGGCATTGTACAGGGAAAGTATTGGAATCGTGTCGAAAATCGCACTCGAGTTTTTGACAGATCTACAAGTTTCGAACATTTTAGAACTCACAACTGTTTTGAGTATGACGTCTGTGTGTGTGTCTGCCTGTGTGAATGTCTGTGAAATGTATGTATCTACTCCAGCTGAAAAACTAATTGATAAAATTTCACAAAATTTGGTAGATAAATCACTTGTAGATTACTCAGGTATTGATTAGATTTAGGTACGATACGGAGAAGAATAACCTATCTGTTTTTGCGAAATGGTCAGCAAAAATCGTCAAAATTTAAAATAAAAGACTACGAATGCACAAATGTATCAATTAAATTACGTTTAATTCGTGATTTTTGACAAACAATAAAATAAGAACAGCCCTATAACTCTAGGTCTAACCTTTCCTGAAATATTTTAATTTTTTTTATATTTTGTCACATCAACTTTAAAAATACGTCCTGTCCCCAAATGGAAACGACAATTAAACTTAAAATGCAGATTGAGAGAAATTTCAATTAATTATCCATGTTTGATGTTATCTTCTACAATTAAACTCAGGTTATTGAATCATGAAAGAAAGAAAAATAAAAGGAATATGTGTTTGTAAGGAAAGTCATGTGCTGCTTACATCAGATTTTTTCATAATATGGTCATGATGATTAGAATTCATTTTTCTTCATAATGTATGTGGTTGTCAATTTTTCAGATCCAAAGTTTGAGCTAATTTTTTTCTCTTACTGTATTAAAATTACAAATTTAGTATTTTTACCAAAAGAACATTTTTTGATGATATACCATTACATTTTACAGTTTAAAATATCTAATTTGCTTGGCTAAAATCCCTATCGATAGAATCTGATTAGTTCCCTTTTGATGCTCTAAAGAAAACTGAGAATCAGGTATTATGACTTCCCTTTAAATTAAGACAAATATTTTAATTATTTTGCATCAAAGTATTGCATCTTAAATTAATTCAACGAAAACTTTTGAAAAAATTTAATTTAAGAACCACCCGCCCTTAATGAAAGTGAGAAGTAGAATTGAAGTCGTATTTTTATCATTTCAACAAGGATGAAAAATCTTGGCGATATTTAAAACCGCAGCAAGGTTGACCATTATTATTTTGGCCTTGCTGTTTTAATTAAAATTTTAATGATATGGATTTTAACTGTCCAAGAAAAGGTTTAATTTATATATAATGGGTTTGAAACTACTTATTGTGAACTCTTTTCCGTCCTTATTGGGAGATTTGAGTTGTGTTTGCTCTTTGTAATAAAGAGAAAACTTTCAGCTAATCTGCATTTTAATATGTAGTTATAGAAATTTATATTAATTTTCTGAATGGCTTATTAAGTAAAGCTGAATTTTCAATGAGTTGTTAAAAATAATGCCATGCTATCTTTCTTATGTGAATAAACCAAAAATTAAAATTAAAATTTAATAATCAATGTAAATTTTTCAATTGACACTGGAAAAGTTTAATGACTACAATGAGAAGAGATTGATACTTAGTTATTACATTGGTGAACATTTTTATATGAAAATATGAAGTATTTGAATAACTCGGTTCCTTATGAAGTGATGAGATTTCGATTTTTCAACTATTTTTGCGGGGCTTTCATTTATTTTTACGGGGCTTAAAAAGATAACTCTGAAATTCAGTTTTCCAACTAATACTGGGGTTTTTAGAGTTATTGGAGAAGTAGTGCACAGTTACTAGTTACTTTCTTTTGCAATTTCTGTGGATTGTAAGGAGGATTGGAACATACAGTACCGACGGGGCACAGACGTTCAGGATGATGACATCTCACCATGTGATGTCATTTGCAACCAAGTAGCTAACAAAGAGCTAATTCTTTTTTTCAGCTTCTAGTCCGGAATTGATCAAGTAGATTGTGACTTTGTAATTTTGTTTAAAGTGCGAGTTTTATGGTAAGTTTCACACAATTTTTTATTATTTTTTATGATCTATTTATTTATTTATTTTTTATTATTTATTTTTTATTTATTTTGTAAATGTGTTTTATTAAAATATTTCAACACGTATTGAAAATGTGGAAATTAAAATTTTACAGTAAAAGTATGTTTCTTATAAAAGTAAAACATAAGTTTGAATGTTTAACGTCTTAGTGTGCTTTGTGAGAGTAGCTAATTGGGTCGAAAAGACAAGGAACAAAGGACCTTATGAACATCTAATAAAAAAATATAACTGATTGGGTAAAAACGACCATGTAATAATAGGCTGTAAAAACTATTCCTATGAGTTCAAAATGTTCTATCACTAAAGGAGAGTCAGTACCCATGAGTTCAAGGAGGCTATTAAAGAGATTTCAAAACAATCGGTTTAAAAACTTAATAAAGAGCCAAACTTTTTACCTTCTGAAAGGAAAACACAGAGAGAAGAATTGACAAGTACTCCTTCTAAACTCGCAAAAGCTGAGAAAGACGAAAAGCGTAGAATGAAAAAATGTCTCGTATAAAGAGAAAAAAATAAAGCAGATCAAAAGTAAGGTCCTCTGTACCCTCACATAATGCCAGTATAGGAACATTTACGTTACTTCATATTTTATTTGTTTTGCACAGAAATAAAAATAAATTATTAAAAGAAAATGGTTTCATAGCAAAGGAAATTGAACAAATTATTGTATTGCATTGTAATTTTGTTTCATTTTTGGTGGCAAAAATTTTGCAATACCATTGTTCTTAACTGATATGGATTCTCCGGAGGAGGTAGGTGAGTTCCTAGGATTTCCTCTTTCCGGTTTTTCCATTTCTTGGTCAAAAATTCTCATTTTTACTTTCCTTATATACATAATGTATAAGGAAAGTATTGTGACGGGATTGAAAATTCGAATTCGAGTTTTCGACGGGAGAACACGTTTCAAGCATCCCTGATCACGAATCAAACATTTTTGAAGTGATGTCTGTGTGTGTGTATGTGTAAGTATGTGTGTGTGTGTGTGTGTGTGTGTGTGTGTGTGTCCAAATTAGTCAAAACGTACTCAGGAGGTCTTATAACATATATTGGCATCAGAATCTCTAAATAGAAAATTTTCGTGGAAACAATACTTTCTCAATATTGCGTATGAGAAAGAAAAATCAAAATTAACAGAATGCGGTTGGGCAAGCGGGGTGAGCAGGGAGCAGAGCCCTCTAGTTTCTTAAACAAAACAAAGTATCTCGTGTTCGTGCACCAATATTTCACTAAGAATTACGTAAACACATTGAACTACATTATTCGTGACATTTTAAATATTACAGCTTTTCTACCCATTCGAAAACCCTGGTCAAAATACTATAATATCGAAATTATAATCATAATATTTAAAGAAATTAAGAGCTCGATCTAAAATCCAATTTTAAGCAGCTGCAGATTATTATTTATTGTTCATAGCCCGCACTTTAAGTTTTCGGGGTAAAAGCATTACAAACTTGAAAAACGGAAAATATTCAATCTTTGATTACACAAAAACTGGAATAGATTTCTAAAACGATATAGATCTGTATTAGAAACTAGATTTTCTAATACATATATTTTTTTTCACTTACTACTTATAACTATCTTTTACAGTTCCAAAGATATTTTGAGTGAATGAAAAAACAATGAAAAAAAAAATGCTCGGACAGATATTCTTTTAAGTTTTTTGAAAAAAGAAATATTCAGTTATTTCTAATATGTAGTCGATTCCAATTAATATCAAAATCGATTTTCAAGATAAAGTTTTGGCCAGAAAAATTCTAGGATATACACAGATCAATAACAACAAACATACATTCATCCAAATATAGATACGTTGACCAATTTTAACAATGGAAGGGATAATACATTTCCTATTTTTGAAATACTTAATTTAGTTCTCTAAGACCAATATCAAAAGGATATTATTGGTTGGCTTTTAATTAAAAATCTTGCACTGCGAATCGTACATTATGATTTCAATTAAGACATCGATTTTAATTATTTTCCATCGTTGTATTGCATCTCAGAGATTAACAAAGCTCTTAAGAAATTCGAAATTTTGTGAATTGCACCTCCTCATGAAAATGGAAAGTAGAAGTCCTTTCGTTATTTCAATTAGGATGATAAAGCTTCGCAATATTTCGAACAGCAGCACATCTGACCATAATAATTGTGAACTTACTGTTTTAATTAAAGTTTTAGTGCCGTGGATTTTCACAGAATAATTAAATATATGATGATTGAATGTAAACTCCAGGTTTTCAAATATTGAATATAATGGCCTTAGTGTCTAAAAATATTTCTAGTTAATATGCTTTATATATAGTTTTCATTTTAATGCATCTTTATTCAAATTTACATGTATTCGCTAAATTGCTGATTTAATAAAGCGGCATGTCAAGTGAGATGTTTTGCGGTATTATCTTTGTGTAATTAATTAAATAATTTTAAATTACTTTTTATTCATTGGAAAATTTAAACTAATCAAAATGGAAATAGATTAATACTAAATAGATTGCATAATGTGAACATTTTTATATTTGAAATAGGTAGATTTTGAAATAGGTACATAAAAAATTGCGCTTGAAAATCTGAAAAATGTCCAACCACTTACAGAATTTAATAATAAGACGGATATTAACTGATGTAGTCCATTGAATTTTCGAATACTCCATGTTTAGAATACACCAATTTTAGGATCGTATAACATCAATAGGAGTGATATGTGAATCATAATGTGAACATTTTCATATTTGAAATAGGTAGATTTTGAAATAGGTACATAAAAATTGCTTGAAAATCTGAAAAATGTTCAACCACTTACAGAATTTAATAATAAGATGGATATTAACTGATGTAGTCTGTTGAATTTTCGAATACTCCATGTTTAGAATACACCAATTTTAGGATTGTATAACATCAATAGGGGATTGATGTATTTTCATTGATAGAACCTTTATTTGGGTCATATTCAACTTGGAACAGAAGGGAACCTTTGAGTCTTCCCTTTAATATGAGTAATAGATGCCCCAACGGCAAGTATTCATTTTGTAACTAGTGGTCAGGCTAATTTGATTGTTGTGACATCGCTACTATTCATATTTATATTTGCAATATTTTCATTTAAAGCGTCGGAAATGACTTTATAAATAGAAATGGTGTGCTCCTATTTATTGGGAACATTATGAGAAATTATGTTCTGTTTTATAAATTCAGCAATGTTGCGCTGAAATTGAAATGCATCTAACTCAAACTTTAATCACTCCATCTGCAAATGAAATGATAAACTGGACTTATATTATTCACATTTATAGAGCATAAACATATTTATGTAATTCAGGCTTATATAAAAATTAGAAAATGCACCCGGCATTGCAAGGGATTTAAAGCAGGGATTTATCCAATTTATTCATTCAAGCATTTTTTTCGATTCAGACCGTCGATAACTACCCGAAGGTGTAAGGTATTCGTTTGAACACCGGGAAGTGCCACCCATTTTCGACCGGAACCCAATGGGGGCAGCATCCACAGGGACAATATCTTCCTTCCCCTACCGTACCACCAACCTCCTTGAAGGTCTTACGAAACCACATAATTTATGTGTCCGTACTCCGTGTGAACACGGGGGCAGTTTAGGAAGAGCCGGGAATCGAACTCGGGTCCAAGCTTTCAAAAGGTGGCCGGAAAGAAATGGATTGAGAAAAGAAATGGCTTTAGTTATATCAACGTGCAATAGATGACGGCACCAGAACAAATGACCAAATTTGGGCTTTTGCAAATTTGGCAAAACTTTTGCTATTTTTTGTAGAAACTTAACACCTGCGATTTATTTTCTAATTCTTTAGCTGGTGATTTATTTGTTAACTCAGGTGCCTATAGTACTCACAAACTTCACCACAAAAAATTGTCTGCAAATAAACAGATGTAGTAAATTTAATTTTAAAGATAGCGAAATTAAAATTTATTTTTTACGCAGTATTTAGTTAAGAAAATAAGATCGATTCGAAGAAAATACTTATTTGAGAAAAATTAGCTAAAGGAATCGAAGATGAGTTTGTTTTTCAATAAAATACTTGGAAAAATAGATTTGATTTTAACAATCGGAAGAAAAAATGTTCTAGTTTTAGAAACGTACAATGTGTGCCACTAATCGTGCAAATGGTGCTAATGATCCAATCGTCCAAATTTCGACTTTTAAATTCATAATTTTAGAACTCGTTCAATTCGAATTAAACAAAATATCGACGAGGTGATTCCAACTGGGAGTCGAGGTACCCCTGCCTTGTACTAAATTTGATGGCTGTAAGCCAAGCCACATCTACTAGAGTAGAGGTAGTAATGTTGTAAGTCTCTTAGATTGTTCGTTGCGTGCGACACAAACCATCAGACATCTTCATTTATTATAGATTTTATCTGTTTTAGATTCATCGGTTATAAGATTTTTGGCCAGAAAAATTCTGGGATATACGTAGAAAACTAGCAACAAATATACATTCATACAAATATAGATAGATGCATTGGTCACTTTTAATAATGAAAGGGCTAATACATTTTCTGGTTTTGAAATATTTGATTTAGTTCTCTAAGACCGATATCAAGAGAAAATTATTAGTTGGCTTTTAATTAAAAATCTTGCACAGCGAATTGTGTATTATGATTTCAATTAAGACCTCGATTTTAATTATTTTCCTCCGATGTATTGCATCTGAGACTGACAAAGCTCTTAAGAAATTCGAAATTGATGAACTAGCACTTCCTAATGAAAATGGAAAGTAGAAGCCCTTTCGTTATTTCAATTAGGATGATAAAGCTTCGCAATATTTCGAACAGCAGCACATCTGACCATAATAATTGTGAGCTTACTGTTTTAATTAAAGTTTCAGTACCATGGATGTTCACAGAATAATTAAATACATATGATGAATGGATATGAAGCCTAGGTTTTCAAATATTTAATATGAGGGTCTTGGTGTTTAAAAAATATTTCTAGTTAATATGCGTTTCATTTTTAATGCATCTCTCTTCAAATTTACATGTATTTGCTAAATTGCTAATTTGATAAAGCGGTATTTCAAGTGATCTGTTGCGGTATTGTTTTTGTGTAATTAATTAAATAAGTTAAATTAATATTTTCTTCATTTATTGGAAAATTTAAACTAATCAAAATGGAAATATATTAATACTCAATGGATTGCATAACGTGAAAATTTTCACATTTAAAATAGATATGTTTTGAAATAGATTTATAAAACGTTGCTGGAAAACGTAAAATATGTCCAACCACTTATAGAATCTAATAATATAATGGGTGTTCTTTGATATAGTCCTTATTTAAGTAAATTGGCTAAAAGCAACACAAAAAAATTGGCAGTAGCTCCAGTCCGATGGATCTGAAATGGCTTTGCGTGAATAACATTTTTCTTTGTGAGTGGGTGGTCTTCTTTAGATATTTAAAAAATTCCTAAAAATATTAAAATATCGAAATTATAACTACTCTTTCGAAAACCAAGAATCTGATCCGAAATCGAATTATAAATTCTTATTCTTTTAATGCAACAGACTTCAAGCGACTTGCAAACTAGCTCTTTAATTTTCACTCCCCTGTGGTATATAAGCATGTACCTGAATTTCATTCTTCTATTTTTTCTATTTAAATCTCATCAGTCATTAAACGACTTTAGAACTCAAAATTCACGTCACTTCCCAATTTCTTTAACAAAACAAGGTATCTCGTGCTTATGCACCAATATTTCACCACGAATGAAATACATAAGTTACAACACTTATGATATTTCAAATGTTACAGCTTTCGCTTCTATTGGAAAATTTTAAGAGGTCAAAATATTAAAATATCGCAATTATAGCTACTATAGTTCTAAAACTAGGAACTTTATCCAAACCTTCATTATATATCCTTACAGAACTCTTAAAAGAACTTTCAGTTTTCGAGAAATATGCATTTCAGACTTTAAACAGATTTTAAATAGAAAATTGTCAAATTTCTTTAACTTGACATGATGATTCCTCAAAAACTATTAGAGCTTTGTAAAAACAAAATATTTATCTAGTAATCGGATTTTCTAATGACATTTTTTTTATCCATTAATATTTATATCTATCTTTTATAGTTTCGAAGTTATTTCGAGTGAAAGTAAACTTTTAGTTTCTTAAAGTGCCGGGTGGTACCAAAGTATCCCTGTTTAGAACACTGTAGAGAAAAAATCAGTGGTCATAAGAACACCAAAGCTGCCTGATATGTATTTCAGAACATGGGAAAATGAATGACGCAAAATAATAATAATAATAATTATTATTCTTATTTCTAAAATGACCGATAGGGGAAGAGATGGCTCTGCGAACAGACCCCAAAAAAAACATTATTCAATGAAACGGCTTCGCAGTCGTGATGCACATTAATTACGAATTGTAAGTGGTATAAGCGTGCAATAGATACTGACAATAGTCATAAACACCCAAATGTCAATTTAATTAATGCATCTAGAACATGCTACACATGAAACGCAGAAAGGAAGAAGGCTGTAGAAAGACAAGTCATTGGCAGGAAGAAATAAGAACTGGTACCGTGTAACAGCGTGTTTGCGACAGCTGCACGTAACTGATGTGTTGTGATGTTGCGCGTGTGCAAGATGAATCTGTCTTTCAAATCTGCAAAGTTACTAATTACTCTTTAATAAACCATGCTTTTCAGGTAACCCCGCAGCCAAAAGTCACACGGGCTCAGATCTGGTGAACGGGGTGGTCATAAAGATGGGAATACGCGACTGATTACTCGGTTTTCTGTAAAATGCTGTCTCAAAAACTGTTGAACAGGACGGCCAATATGGGAGGGTGTTCCAACTTGTTAGAATATGGTACATCTGAGGCATCCTCGTTGTTGGAGATGAGGAATAACGAAGTTCTGCAACATGTCTTTATAACGCTGTGTAGTAACTGAATAGGTCTTTGGCCCCCGTTGATGGATTTCTTAAAAAAAAAAATAGAGACCAATCAGAAATGTTGCCGTAAACCCAATTGAAATGGTTAGTTTTGGAGAATGCAAGGGATCTGTTGAAAGTGGCGGGAATTTCCCAATGCCCAGATGAGGCTATTTTGGGTTTTTACTGCTCCAGACAGAGAAAAATGTACCTCATCACTCCACAGGATGTTCCAGGGCTAGTTGGCGTCTACCTGCAAGCGTGCCCGGAATGTCAAAGCAAATATTTCACAGATATCTGTATAAGAACTTTATAACGCTTGGTGACGTTGGATGTTATACGGATAACTTCCAATGTTATCCGTATGTTATCCTTCCAATGTTGGATGTTATACGGATGTTATACGGATAAAGTTTTCCGGAAATACTTCCGTACTGTTGCGTAGGGCAAATCCAATTTTCTTGCTACAGCTGGAGCATTACTAATTTCTACCTCATTGTGACCGGTCTGCTCAACAACAGCCGTTGCAACCTCTTCAGCCACTTGCATTGTCACAGGTTGTCGGTCTCGTCCTGATCAAACTGAGAAGCTTCCAGTCTCTTTGAAGCGTTGAACCATTTTCCGGACGCCACATACTGTCAGAAGCCTGTACGCAACGATTTCAAACGTCTGCACTCGCGAAGAGCGCCAGCAGCGTTTTCGTTATTCTTGTTACAAAACTTTAATAATAATGCAGAGTCAGGCAATGAGAGTCCCATAACGATCGTCGAATGTTTCCACAAAGCTTTGAACGTGTTTCTATAGCACATTCTGTTTAAATAATTTACATAGAGTGATGTCTTCTTTTGTTGATGCTGTGTGGAATATTTGCAAAATGCTTACCGAAATTTCATATTCAAAGTTTTTGACAGTTGATGGTCGCTTACACCATTCGTAATTAATATGCATCACGACTGCCAAGCCGTTTCATTGAATTATGTTTTTACTGGGAACTACTCACAGCGCTATCTCTTACCCTATAGACCATTTTTGGAACTAATTTTTTTAGTTATTCGTTTTCCCATGTTCTGAAATGTATACCAAGCAGATTTGGCGTTCTTATGACCACTGGTTTTTTTCTCTACAGTGCTCTGAATAGGGATAATTTAATTCTAACCACCATGCATTTTTAGTTAAAGTAAGTTACTTTAGTTAAAGTAAACTTTAACTTATTAGTTTTTTATTGACTGAAATGATGAAAACATTTAAATATGTAAATTATTTTTATATATTTATTAAGGGTACCCATTTTCTACAAAACAAGTGAAAATTGTTTCCATTTTTATCTATTAGGTTCAGAAGGAATCGGAGCATTCAGAGTGTTCGCATTCCAATTTCATCCAGAGATGTTATCTACATCGAACATGCCACTTATTATTTACATTACACACATGTTACTCAAATGTTGACCATAGATATTATTCACATCGAACATGCCACTTATTATTTACATTACACACATGTTACTCAGATGTTGACCATAGATATTATTCACATCGAACATGCCACTTATTATTTACATTACACACATGTTACTCAGATGTTGACCATAGATATTATTCACATCGAACATGCCACTTATTATTTACATTACACACATGTTACTCAGATGTTGACCATAGATATTATTCACATCAAAAATATGATCAGTTCTTTCTTGAGACTCTAATGAGAAATATTTAATTATGAATCACATGTATTGTGATTTCAACAGACATCGATTTTAATTATTTTCCCTGAAATTAATACATCTTACAGTTTAAAAGAGCTCTTAAGAAATTAAAAATTGGTTAACTATTATTTGTTAATGAGAATGGAAAGTAGAAATGAAGTCTTTTGTTATTTCAGTTAGGATGGAATTATTTAAAACCGCAGCAAGGCTGACCTCAATTATTTTGGACTTACTGTTTTAATTAAAGTTTTAGGATTTTTCCTGAATAATTGCAGCTTTGAAGAATTAATTTATCATGAATTTGAAAATTTTGAATATGAGAAAATTTTCGTTCGTATTGAAAGTTTCGTGCTATACGCTTTTTAATGAAAAGAAGAATTGTAAGCAACCCTCGTTGTAATGTTTAGTTCTCCTCTGATATTTACATGGCTTTTCTGGATTTTTGTTTTATTAAAGCGAAATGTTAAAATAGCTTCTGTTGAGAAAACAGATGTTTGCAGCGTCCCATTTACGCAAGTAATTTAAAATTTCTATGAAAAACATCTTAGTATATTTAACACAAGAACGAATTACTGGGCGTTGCCGTATAAGCGTTCGCTACGTAAATAATACAGGTACATATAACCCAACTCAATATACTCGTGATTTAACGCTGGAAATAATTATCCGACGTTGCAAAATAAGCGCCAGCTACGTAAATAATACAGATACAAAAAATCGTAGTTTATTTAACACTAGAACGTATTGCTCGGCGTTGCCATATAAGCTTCCGCTATGTAAATAACAGATACATATAACCCCCACTCAATTTACTCTTGAATTAACGATAGAAAGTATTACCCGACGTTGCCAAGTATGTGTCCGCTACGTAAATAATACAGATACAGATAACGACATTCCATTTACTCTTGATTTAACACTATAACGAATTACTCGACGTTGCCAAATAAGCGTCCCCTACGTAAATAATACAGATGCATATAACCCGACTCAATTTACTCGTGCTTTAACAATAGAATTTCTCGGCGTTGCCATATAAGAGTCCGCTGTGTAAATACTAATACAGATACATATAATCTCACTCAATTTACTCTTTATTTAACGATAGAACGAATTACCTGACGTTGCCAAATAAGCGTCCGCTACATAAATTATACAGATAAAAAATCGTAGTTTATTTAACACTAGAACGAATTACTCGGCGTTGCCATATAAGCGTCCACCGCGTAATTAATACAGATACATATAATCACATTCAATTTACTCTTGATTTAACGCTAGAAAGTATTGACCGACATTGCCAAATAAGCGTCCGCTACGTAAATAATACAGATACAGCTAAGAACATTCAATTTACTCTTGATTTAACACTACAACGAATTACGCGGCATTGCCAAATAAGCGTCCCCTACGTAAATAATACAGATACGTATAACCCCTCTAAATTTACTCTTGATTTAACGCTAGAACGAATTATCCGACTTTGCCAAATAAGCGTCCGATGCATAAATAATACAGATACAAAATTCGTAGTTTATTTAACACTAGAACGAATTACTCGGCGTTGCTATATAAGCGTCCGCTATGCAAATAATACACATACATATAACCCCCATTCAATTTACTCTTGATTTAACGATAGAAAGTATTATCCGACGTTGCCAAATAAGTTTTCGCTACGTAGATAATACAGATGCAGATAACCCCACTCAATTTACTCCTTTAACAGCAGAATGAATTACTGGGCGTTACCAAATAAGCGTTCCATACGTAAATAATACACAGGGGCGGATCCAGAGTTTTAATCCGGGGGGGGGGTGCGGTTCCGGGGACCCTTCCCTGGAAAGTTTTTAATTTTGGGCTGGTGAATAGTTTAAATAAATTTTGTTGTTCTTAAGTCATATTAATATATTTAATAATTAAAGTTAAGCTTATCATTAAACTGTATGGAAATATGGTTTAGGGTAAATTATAGATAAGTATGACAGAAAGAATAAGCTAATAAAGGATACAATGCATATACATTTGTACAATAACCAAAGCGATAATTTACAATGTATTTAATAGAACAAGTTAAAATCTAAATTACGAAAACGTTGTAATTATTTTACTTTTTTTATAACAAGCAACTTTCTAAAAAAAAGTTTATAGTGAAAAGTCAAGCCGCCTTGGTTTCTTTGAAAATCTATCAATCACTTTATTTACATCAATATGAATGCCTCTATGGATGTGTATTAATGCTAGTCCTGAAAGTCTCTCTTCTGTCATCCGCGTTCGAAGCCAAGTTTTAAGGCGCTTCAATGAAGAAAAACTACGTTGTGCTGAAGCAACACTTACTGGAAACGTAGCTTGAAGGGCGAGAAACTTGTAGATTCGTGGAAAAGCATCTGGATCACATTTCTCCCAAAATTCTAAGACTTCTGTGGGTTTTTTCTCAGAAGCATTCTTCCAAAACTCATACCAAACTTCATATTCTCAAGTGCACTTTCGAACAGATTTTTATTTTCATGATCATCCAGAATTAAACCAAATTTGTGTGCTATGTTTTGCAGGGCACTTTACTTACTTGCTTTGTCCTCGGTTTTTTCAGTTGCATTTTTTGGGATGAGAACATTAATATCAATGATGTTCAGTACGAATTCGTCAAACCTTGACTTCAAGTCTTGATTAACTTCATCCAAAGCCTTGTTGTAGATGACTACTCGATAATAGTCTTCGACACTTTCTACAGTAGGTTGTAGATGACTACTCGATAATAGTCTTCGACATTTTCTACAGTAGGGTTAGACACTTTCTACAGTAGGTTGTAGATGACTACTCGATAATAATCTTCGACACTTTCTACAGTAGGTTGTAGATGACTACTCGATAATAGTCTTCGACACTTTCTACAGTAGGGTTAGACACTTTCTACAGTAGGTTGTAGATGACTACTCGATAATAGTCTTCGACACTTTCTACAGTAGGGTTGTCTCGTTGTGTTATTATTCGGATAATTCTAGGCTTTTTGGGGACGATGTCCAAGTCACTCATCAATTCAGTTGCTCTATTGAAAAGAAGATGAAAGACAGTGCCACTCTCCACTTGCTTCTTCTGCAAAACTCCTACAGTGCTTTTAATGAGTGATGCTGCAGAGCTCTTGTAGCGAATTTCTGTCTGGAGCTTGGTACTTAATGGTAGCGTAACGGAGAAAATGTCAGCTGCAGTGTACATAGACAAAATGAACTCCGTGGTGCATATAGAATCACACAGGGACTTTGCTTTTGATGACGAACTAATGTCTTCCCTTCCCAAAATTAAACTTAGAGCCTCCACAATAGGAAGAAATCCACCTTGAAACTGTAAAATTGCATCATGTCTCTCCATCCATCGTGTTTCACATAGGGAGTGTAGCCTACCTTTCAAAGTTTGTTTTAAAACAAAATTCCGTTTTGATGACATGTTGAAAAATGAAATTACTTCTTTCATTGTTCCAAACATGTTTCTAACTGCCTGACGTTGCTGCACTTTGTTAATGACAAGTTCAAGGCGTGATTACTGCAAGGGCACAAGATTGCATTTTTCATTTTAGATTGAGCAACTTTTACAGATTCACAGCTTTCTGATGTCATGACCATGTACGCATCAGTGCATATGCCACCACAGTTATCAAACTCTAGTCCTAAACCATTAATAATTGTAAGTATTGATTGACCAAGTACGTCTCCAGAAAGATTGGGCTCAGTTGTTGAACTGCTTCCATAACGCATTTGGTGTGGATCTACAAATCCAATAAAATCTTCACGCACACATTTTTTGTAAACATAGCGCAGTATGGCAGACATTTGAGATGTATGAGAAAAGTCCGTAGTCTCATCCAATATAACACTGTAGAATCTAGATTCTTTCACTCTTGAAATGATTTCTTCAAGAATACAGTCACCAGCAATGTTAATAATTTCATTTTGTGTAGTTTTGTTAATGTATGTTGCTCTTGATTGAGAATTTTTCATCTGATTTTCAAGTACTTCGTCACCAGATTGTATACGAAATTTCAAAAGTTCTCTAAAATTGCCTTCATTTAGTAAACTTTCTGATTCGCTAAGAGAGAACCATCATCCCTATGCCCACGAAATGGCATATTTTGTCGAGCCAGGAAAATTATACTCTCAATTATAGGCACAATTCTCTCTTACAACTTCCAGATGATGAGAATCCAGCTTATTCACAATATCTTTTTTAGGGTCGTGAAATCTTTTCAAAAAGTTTTTCCCATCTTGCACTGCATATATATGATACGCATTTTTTTGGTGAGTTTCTAAATATCAGTCTTTTCCAAGCAACTTTGAATATTTTGTCAGGGGTTCTGTGACTAGAGTTTTTAATGGCATAATATTTCTAGCGCCACTTCCAGTATTTCCAATCACAAACAAGGCACAGTATTTACAAAAGAGCCCTTTTAGCTCTTCTGAAAGAACCGCCCAACTATATTTATTGAGATGATTTTGGTTGAGATATCTTTTTTCTTCTTTCAGCTGTTTTGTGTGGACTGAAAATGGAAAGTCATAGTCAGGAGGTGGAAACCAATGGTTCTTTAACACGTAGCACCCTGAGGCATCACCAAGACGCAAATTACGTTTCAAATAGTATCCAAGATCGTTTTTAAGAATACCAGTCCAGACCTCAGGATCTACAGAAGTTTGCATTTTAGTTTCAGGAAATTTGTCATTTGACAATTTTGTGGAGTTTAAGACGATTGTTGATGAAGAGTTTTCACTGGTAATCTCCTTTGAAGTATCGCCATCTCCTTTTTGTGTTAGAATACTACGTGAAGGAACTTCGTCTTTCTTACCTTGAAATTCACTATCACCAACTTTGTTTTTTTTGTTAAAAAAACCCAGTAATTTTTGCTGATTTGTTCTCTTACTCATTTTGGACGTTTTTAAAACTATATATCAAAATTAGCTTACCGTGTTTGCTGAAACTAATATCCAATGAGTCAATCTCAGGTTCACTACGAGGACGCTTGAACGGGGTAGTACACTTACGAGGAGGCGAAAGTGTTACTTTGTAGCGCTTACAGAGTTGCCATTGCATACAGAAAAATAAATATACTTTTGCTTGATTTGCCAAGGACCTGCTGCCATCTAGTGGCCAATTTGAAAAGCAATTTTTAAAGAGAAATGTCAAAACACTTTTCACATTAGACTTTTGTTTATTACAGGCAGTCATATATAACAAACAACACAAAAATTATTCTTCATCGTCTTTATTTTTTTTCTATTTATAACCCCGACGGGGGGGGGGGGGCTCCGCCCCTCGCTGGATCCGCCCTTGATAATTCAGATACAGATAGCATTACTCAATTTACTCTTGATTTAACGCTAGAACGAATTACCCGACGTTGCCAAATAAGCGTCTGCTGCGTAAATAATACAGATACAGATAACAACATCCAATTTACTTATGATTAAACACTACAACGAATTACTCAGCTTTGTCAAATAAACTTCTACTGCGTAAATAATACAGATAACACTACTTAATGTACTCTTGCTTTAACACCAGAACGAATTACTCGGCGTCGCCAAATAAGCGTCCGCTATGTAAATACTATGGTTGCAGATAACACCACTCTTGACAAATGTCTCATTTTATCAAAACATCTGCTTTCAATATGAATTTCAAAATTCGAAAATCATCTGCTTCAATATATATGCTTCGGAAGCCGGAGAAAAAAAAATTAAATATTAAATGCTGTCTCTCAGTGACTTTTGACCAGACTTATGTTAAAATTTAGTTTATTACTTATAATGATAATATGATGCCAAATTGAAAAAAAAATATTAGAATAAAATCTTTAAAATTCCTTAAATTTACAAAACCGAAAATTTAAATCCACTTAGCTGTTCTTTTGTCAAGCTCTGGGAAATTTAAGCAGAATATCGTTTTCTCAAAAAGTGATGCGTTTTGTAGTAGTTTATTATTTTAAAACCAAAAATTGCACCAAATGTAATTTATTTCAGATAAAATTCGTTAAATCTCAATGGCATTTTGATGTGAATCTTGAACGTGAGTTTCAGTTTAAGTCATTTGTTTCGGCCATTAAATTTGCTAAATGTATCCAATTTCAATGTGTGTAAGCCAATAACATTGTGGAACGTATTTATCAATTTATGGTGATCAGTTGGCGATTTTACGCTAGTAATTAGATGACTATCGTAGTAACAAATTCGCTCTCACTTTTATGTGAATCAGAAAAATGTATACTTTGAGATATAAAAAGAGCATTCGTCGAATTCGATTTTGAATTGCAGGAACGTATTGATACTCAAACTATCGGCATTATATAGCAACATATTACTTTCAAAAAAGTTAAATAAGCGGACTAAATTGCTAAAAATGACCTGCTTTGTTACTGATGCTCTATCTTTTTATCTTGAAGAGGAAGGATGTTCCTTGTCTTGGAAACCGATCGATACTTCTAACCAACCTTTAATGATGTAATATTAACAAAGTACAATTTTTAAGATTGTTCCAGATAGCAGTCTGAGTGAAATTTTTTAGATTTAATGAATTATGGATACTATTTTTTCTTAGTATATTGTTTATATATTGTTAGTTATATTGTTTATGCTGTACACACGGTGTTACTCTTGCCTGTTGACGTTGTCCATTGCCCAAATTCTAATAGACTCGACCGGGCTCCCTCTGTTTCTTGGTCGTAAATGTTTCGTGTTGTGCCTAAAGTGATTTTTCTAATCGTTTTTGTTAGTATGTGAATTAAATCTTACACAACAAAATATTTTTGTGTACATGTGTGCAGTGGCGAAGCATGATAAAATATTTAGGGGAGACAGAAACCGGGGACCAAAAATTCCAAATAAAGTTTCATGCAATATATTTTAATTAGGTTAGAAATAAATTAAAATATACAGTAAACTCTCAATAATCTTCCAATTCGGGTTTTCAGCGGTGCCGGAATATCGGATGTCAAAACGAAATGGGGTGGAAAACGAGAAAAATTAATTTAAAACAAAATAGTGGATAATAAATGTACTATCTTTTGCCTAAAGCGTTACATAGACTGAATTACACTGTACAGTATATGAGAAAACATTTAAATTAAATTTAAAATTATAAGGTAAACTTCAATGAACATAAATTTGTATATAAAAGCATTTAGTCTATTACAGTAAATGTACCCCAGGACAGCAGTATGGACCCGAATAGTGACGCAGACAGAATTTCGGACCTTATGCAACAACTGCTCGTCCTATGTACTATCCCTATTTTAGAAATTGACATTTTTTCATAAACTGTTTCTGCGACACGAAGCCCCCCGGTTCTCAAGCTCTTATGAATAGCATTCTTTTGTCCCTAAGGACGGAGTCCTTTCGGAACTTCCGGCCGGACGTTCCGAAATTCTGTATGCCTGTTAAACCACTATTTATCCAATAAGTTTACTGAAATAACTGAATTACAGTGAAAATAAATTAAACATATAGAAATTTCATTACAGTGGAACCCCGGTTTTACGTTTTTCTGTGAAACTGATTTAAAAACGTTATATGCGGGAAAACTCGATACAAAAGAAACTCCAGTTTAATAAGAAATAAAAATCAAGAAAATAAATATATCGCTCTCCAAGTTTTACTTTTGCACTTGTTGAAAATGTAATTTTTGATTCACATAGAAAAATTCCAAACGTATTATAAACGCGTATTTGTATATTACATTCACGATTGATTCGGTTTCCATAAGAATTTATTTCGTGCACTTAATACACAGGCTCGTAATTTATTTTTTCTGTATCTATGGCACTTCTGATTTATAAAAAAACTGTTGCAAACAATAAATGGAAATCAAAGAATATAGGGCTAAATCTGAAAAAAATTAAAACATATGGATATTTGACATGAATATCTCATTTTGAAACAAACAAAGTTTATACGTCGAATTTTTATTTCCTGAAAATTTATCGAAAGCCCTATAATTTAGTGACTTTCTAAGTCAAATTTCCTATTGGCTTTCTAAATTAATCGTCAGATGAGTCAAACAATAAACACTATATATACGAGAAGGAAAAAAATAAACTAAGGGGCATGTATTAAGTAAAAATTCCCCAAATCTTTATGTACGTATTAGACATGTCTATTAAAGAAGTGTCGTAGCTCGGGTAGAAATTGCGAGCGTATTTCCTTCCGGTTCCATTTCCATTGGAACATTTTCTGACGTGGGTAGACGGATCGAGATTCGTCTGTCTTGAAAAAAAAAAATACTTTGTTTATTTACACGAAATATTTTAGACATTTATTTTGGATAATATATTAAAATAAAAGTTGCTTAATCGTAAATTATTTTGATAGACGCTGTCTCCTTCCACTCTTACCATTGCATGTGTGTCTTCTGTAGCGTAAAATTGAAGTTTTGCAAAGTCACGAAATTCGGTACAGGAGTGGTTGAACTCCCAGGATGGAAGACTTCACCACCATTGTTTCTTTTAATTCGAATTAGTAAAAAGTTATGCATTTAAAAGTTTAAATTCTGCTGAATTTTTACCAATTTTGTGTCTAATTTATTGAGCAAACAATTCTGCTTGAATGCGACCACTTTCGTTCGCAGGTGTTTTATGAATCTCAGACTTTTGTTCTAAACTTTGAGTAATACGCATTTTGCGTTTCGTGAATTTTAAAGATAATTTTTCAAATTTTGGAGTATAGAATTATTTCAATATTATAGACGTTTTCCGAAACTCTGACTTATATTGAACATAAACTTTTGAAAAAAAAAAGCATATAAAATTTTATTTTCCTTTCGAACTCAAAACTCATTTTATTCTAGCTGACGACAGGGACTTTTTTCTTTCTTTATCAGCGTCGAGCCCAGAACTTCAATCGCAGCTTTCCGTCACTTAAATACTAGCCCACGTAATCTGGATCGTTGGCCCAAATGTTCGCAATTATAGCATGTTATCTTTTATTTTAAAGGGCTTAAAAATTGCCAAGTGTGGCAATGTACCCCTTCGGGGATAGGGACTATTAATGTCACGAAACCAGAAATTGTATTGAGGCTATTTGTCATTACAATGATTGAAACTGTTAGGTTTCGAGATCATTGAGCCATAAACAACTTTTTTATGCATAATGTTACGAATGTATATTTTGGAAATTTTTTTTTCAAAATCACTCCACAGGAAACTACTTTTGGTAGATTCTTGGTCTGCATTTAGAAACTAAGATTTAACTAATAATTGTATTCCATCTGATAAAGATATGCATTTACTTTACATTCCTCCTAAAACTATAGCTCTCATTCAACTCCTAGATAAGTACGGGTTTCGATTATGGAAGAACTTCGCGAGAAAATTTTTAGATGTGGTTATGATTAAGAAAATCAACATTCATTTATACAAAAGAGATAATATTTTTAAATTACAAGCGATTACGCACAATCAATTTTCTTCTTCACGTTTTATTGATACGTGGAAATATTCTTGGTATTCCTGTGGTAACACAGATTCACACCCAGGACATTTTCAAAATCCTGTTGATTGTGTTTTTCATACATCAGATACTTTTCATTGCTCTTTGGCAAATTGTTCTTTCCAAAGGTTTGCAAAATGTAGTTTGTGTTGCACATATTTCTGTTTCGAACATTTTTATACTATTTCTCACCTCTGCAATACATTTATTCCATAAAATAATAAGCCTGTTAACGTTACATTAATTTAGGTCGTAGTGGCACCAGATTGAATTTGTCCTACAGATTAATTTATGACAAGTTTATAAAAAGTGAGACTTCAAAAGCTGATGAGTTGTATTAGTAGGTACTGTCTTGTTAGTGTTCACTGTTTAGTATTACTATTGATTTTGTTAAAACTGCACAAGGGCTTTCCTCCTTTTGGGAGAAGTGCCCAAGAGAGGGTGAAGCGGGATTTTCTAAAGATCTTGCTTCGCATTAACGTTATATGTGGAGAAGACCACTCAAAACTCTGTGCTGTCTGATCAATCGAATGCGAGAACTCAAAATCGCCCATTGATGTCTTACTTACAAATGCGACGCTCGTATGCCCAGGATCTAGGCCTTAATCGAATTTTTATAGTTTTTAGCTTTCACGATTGTCAAAACAGTAATCATAATGCATAATCGTCAAATCGGGATAACGTATAGATTCTGGTAACCCAGAACCAATTTTAAATATTTTATTGTGTTGTTTCTATTGCTATAAGGCCGCTGGTACTTGCACAATGTATTGTGACAGACCAATACTCTTTACAGTAATTTTTTCATTAAAATCGGTGGGGGTCGGTCAGAAGACCTTCCTTGTTAGAATAAAATTGAAAGGTTAATTTAAAATCTAATAAAAGCGCTGCATGAAACAATGGGCAGAAAAAAAACATTTAACAAGATTTGCGTGCAAATGTGGGCACCATGTAAATCAGACAAATCAAAATGTAAAAACACTCACTTCAAAATGTCAATTGTAGGATCACATGAAAATACGCGAACAGAGCTTGTCATCGTATTGGTCAAAATAAAAACGCATAATAGTTAAACACTGTAACATGTCCAAATGAATTTTTTTCAGATGATCCGAAGAACAATGCAGACGATTTCATATTGAATCAAAGTCGATTTATTTTCACTATGCCGTCCTCGCAAAAGCAGATTTAAAAATTCTTCAGCATAACGTACCCGTTTGGCATAGAGCGAAAAGTATATGCTGATCGAAAGTAGTAAGACGTAAGAACTAAGTTCGACACTGGCAAAATCCACAGAGACACATCAAAGCAAATTCCAAAACATGAATCAACAATCTTCTGAAAACACATCTTCTGAATAGCGAAGAAACTACTATTATAAAGTAAATCACATAAAATTCGCCGTAAAGAACGTAATTTCATAAATAAAAGTGACTTGATCCGTAATGTCGAAACTTGGTCGAAAAAGACACCAGGAAATTCAATGGACAGCAATATGTCCAGATTCAAAATCAAAGCACGAAACACCATGACGAAGCATAAAAAGTTACAGGGATGACACGATTTGTCAACCAAGTTTGTTCTATCCAGTGTATAAAATTATTTTAAAATCTAGGAATAGGCTGCTACAGCGCAGGTGGTCGGTCAGTAACTTCAACAGAAAGTCTGTTCCTATCAATGCGAACCAAACCGTGTTGCGCGGCAATTGGCTGTAGACATCAATCGCATATAAATACTTAAGCCCAATAAAAAAGAACTTTTGTGAAGATACTTGCTATTTCTGGTGTTGGGAATTCGCTTCATGTGCCCATTTCCCTACTTTTGACTATATGCGCATGCGATTAGCTTACGTAAGCAAGAGTTGTTGAGACCCAGACCGTCCGACCTACCAGAAAGGTGTAAGGTAACTGTTTGGACGGCCGGAAAGTGCCACCCAATTTAGACCGGAATCCATTGGGGGAGGCATCCACAGGGATCGTACCCTCCTTGCCCTACCACCAACCCCTCGGAAGGACTTACGTACCCACATGTTTAACGTGATTGTACTCCGCATGAACACGGCGGCAGTTGTGGCAGTGTGCAAATCCAGCGCGCAAACCACCGGGCTACCGCGCCCGAAATGTGCCAACAGCACTAGGTGTTCCCAGGTGGTCACCCACCCAAGTACTAACCGCGCCCGATGCTGCTTGACTTCGGTGATCTAACGAGAACCGGTGTTTTCAGCACGGTAGGGCCTTTGGCTTCACGTAAGCAAGAGTATTAAAGTTCGTCACTGCCATAAATTTTCCCTTTGAATCAATCAATCCCATGTTTTGAAGGCTCGGCATAAATAGTTTCAATCTAATCAATTCCCTATGTTTGAGTTTGCTTCCATTCCTGATCCCGTTTTGCTTAATACTGTTCTCTTCCCATCTTGCCATCCTACCTATAAGTATTCTCGCTTTGACCTTATTACCCTAAAATCGACAAGATTCACTCCTCTTATCTCTCCTAAACCTTTTCTTATTGTCAACTGTACTTCCCAAGTCATTTCGCCCATTCAGATTACTGCTCATGGGCGTGATGCCAAATTCGTTTACCTCATGCTAATTGCATTTTTGTCAATTTGATCCGCCCTGTGGAGGATGCTCTGGTCCATACCATAAGGAACGTGGTAGGTTCATTATGTACTTTTATATTTATAATTTTTAAAAGAACCGTAAAAATAAAAATAACCTGTCTTATCATGCTGAAATTACTGAACTTAACAAGTTCAAATTCAGCTCTGATTTAGACATTTTGTCCGCTGACAAAACCAAACAACTTGTCCTGTCAATACCGACGATTATGTGGATCCAATGCGGAAGTGTATTGCCGAGATCGCTTGCATATTGACGACTGCATATTGAAGACTGCATATTCATAATTATAAGAATACCGGCTTACGATAAACATCAGTCCCCCGTATTTGCATCTTCGGGAAATGAATATAATCGGCACGTACGCAAATTTTGTAGAAAATAGCAACCTATGATATTCTTCCAATTTAAAACCGACAACATAAATGTTTTTGTCTAGCACCATACTTGAAGCGACGCCAAACAATTTGCTGGTTACTTTCGTCGAGGTTTCTTCATTTTTTGCTAATATGCAGCTTTACAGCGTTTTGTAACTAACATGGTCGTTCACGAGGGAAAAACACAGAGGGCCGGAATGATGATTCAAAACAGGCTATTTGGAAATTGAGTGGTGGTGTAATCTGTATTTGCATAATTTACGTAGTAAATAATAATGAACAAGAAATGACATATCAGAGAGAAAATTGAAAGTTCTAAAACCAAACAGTCTTACTTTCACCCGATTTTATAACGCAGAAATTTTATACACTTAATTGAATTTAAAAATCAATTTTTGTAGAATTGGAGTAAAATAATATTATATAATTTTATCAAAATAAACAGGAAAATCTTTAGCAGCCTATTGAATTCCATTACGACATGGTCTTTACTTTTCACAGGGGGAGGGTTTAAATTTCTTAACTTTTATCATCGGGGAAATTCGGCAGATCAAAATAGAAACCTTTCAATCTATTGTGCTTATAATGCACGTCTTTAAAAGCAAGAATAAATGTTGTTAACATCTTGCTGCTCTTAGTGCTCCAGGGGGGATTTGGTTGTTGTGACATCCCTTTTATCTTTATTTTTACAAACATTTTACATTTTGAAGGGACGTAAATGATTGTGTGTATAACAAATTTTGCACATCACTTCAGGAAAATTATATTAAGGAAAAGTGCATTAAGTTTGTTTCATAAGCAGAGTTGAGGTACTTAAAATTCCATTGTGTTTCGGTCCTATTTGTGATTATGTTATGTCGTTTTATTGTAATATCTGGTTCACTTAGGCATTCTATTCCTTTCTTAGGTGAAATCTATACCCTTATCACAGGTCGAACTATAAACGGATAGTTTGTTACTGTCCCTGCATACATAGTATAGTGTATAGGGAAAGTATTGCGACGAGGTCGGAAACTGGAATTAGAATATTTGACGGAAGAGCACGTTTCAATCCTTTCCGAATTCGAATGGAACGTTCTTGAGATGATTTCCCTCTGTGTGTGTATGTTAGTATGTGTATGTATGTTAGAGTGTGTGTGTCTATGGAAGCAATATTTTATGAATGAGTGAAGCTTTTCAATTATAATTCAGTGCGATTGATACAGTCAATGGATTGAACTTTATTGATTTTAAAAGTGATCGAATATACAAAAGATCCTTTACATTTTGAATGAACTTAAAAACAAATCATTAAAATAACTTTTAATAAAGATACAAAATAACCATTCCAGGTGTAATTTTTCGTTAAAAAATGAATGATACAGACTCTAGAACGCTAACATAAACCATTTTCGAGATTTTGTATGATTTCTAAAGAAAATCATTAAAAAATCAGGTCTTTGGATATTATAAAAGATATAATCATTTCATACGCTACTTTTAATTCAAAAACGATTGACGCAAACTTTCGAATGCTAGCATGAACCTTCTTGAGATATTGTACGTTTTTCAAATAAACTTATAAAACTTTATAAAAAATGAAAAGTTGCAAGTAGTCTATATGCAATATTATGCAACATTATTCTCGTGAATCTAGATCGTTCCATTCATAGAAGATGACACTTTTTACAATAGTTTTGCATTTTGACGCCTAAGAATCCGCCAATAGTCATTTACTTCGTGTAGTTGATATTATTTAGATGTTAATTGTATTTTGATGAGGATTTTGCGCATGAGTTATGAATAAGTTATTCGTTTGGTCTAGTAAGTTGCCAAAATAGCACAATTTCCATTTACATGGTGTTAATTTAATACCAAAATCATTGTTCAGCGGATCTTGACTTCCACCATTTCGCTGTGGAATAGGTAAAATGATTGCATTATGTAGAGAAAGTTAGGTGCTGCCCACATTCGATTTTTTCGGTTTGCTATACAGCTGAGTGCAGTCTGTGATTCAATAAGAAGATAGCAGTATCAGCGTTAGGGGTAAGATTGTAGTTTTAATTTATTTTGCGGGATAAGTTAAGTTATTTATTGCCAGAGAAAGGGGTAATATCTCAAGGGCTTTGTGCTCCGCTGGCTTTAAATTATATTAAGTAGATTGTTTTGTTATCTATATAGAGAGTGATTCAAAACGATGGGGCAAAACTTTAAGGGGTGATAGAACACACTTTTGCGTTATATAATGCATGGTCATAACGCACGCGGTTAAGAGTTAGAGGACGCGGTTCAGAGAAATCATTAAGTTCCTGCTGTCGCATTCATCGTCAGTTCTACCGCGGATTTCAGAAGGAATGTATTGTTTCATAAATCAGGAGAAGATAGACATGTATTTCATGTACGAAGCTGTGGACGAGAATGTGAGGAAAGCCCAAACCTGTATGTGGTTCCAACACGACGAAGCACCACCCCATTTCAGCGCGGCTGTGTGAAACGCCTTGGATGCAACATTCCCAGGATGATAGGTTGGTCAGGGTGGCCCTATCACTTAGCCGGTACGATCTCTCGATCTCTCATATCTGGACTTCTCCCTATAGGTCCATATGAAAGTCTCATCCACGATAGCTCCGTCGATTCTGTTAAGGACCTTGTTGCCAGGATTTCTATTGTTACTGCCGCTGTACAAGAAATGCCTGGTGCTTTCGCCAATGTACGACGATCACTACGTCGCAGGTGTGAGGCCTGCATTCATGTTGGCGGTCGATGTTTTGAGCAGTTATTGTAAGTTACCCATTACAATTTGTTTTGAGCAGTTCCTGTAAGTTGTTCGTTAAAATGTGTTCCACAATTTCTTTACTTTCTTCATGCCTCCTGTATCATTCTTGTGTTCCACCATTTCATAAAACAGTACGTATTTACTCCTAGTACTTAACCGCTGTTAAAACCATGCACTGTATGACGGAAACTGCTTGTTTATGTGTGTTCTAGTACCCTTTAAAGTTTTCCTAGTGTGTTCTAGTACCCCTTAAAGTCCCCTATTGTTTTGAATCATCCTGTATAAATAGCGGTATTCTGGAGTTCTACGTCGCGTATGACATCAGATACTGAAAACAAAGCTAGATATTGGACTCATTTTTAATTAATGTACAACAATGGAGAATTCTGGGGCTTTTAATTGTGCATGACATCAGATATTGAAATTGAAGTTGGATATTGGACTCATTTTTAATTTATTTACAACAATGAATATTATAATACCTCTTTTAGTGTTGTGGTTACGCAAACAGTGTCTGAATGTTGTCTTTTATTATTGTATATATCCCATGAATAAAACTATTTTTTAAATTACTTGCGGGCAGAATGCCGGTGGGTCTGACTAGTTTTACTACTGCTTCTGATTTATGTTTAAATTATTGTTAGAGAAGCTAGTATTGTGTTTTAAATATAAGAAAAGTGTATTTATGCTATCCTTGTTTCTTTCCTAGATTTTTATAGTTCAGCTTATATTTCAATGGAGTGATTTTCAATGGAGTGTGCGATAGGTATATAGAGCAAAGGTTCTTAAGGTATGGGGTACGTCTCCTAGGGGAGGTATGAGCAGAGGGTCTCTAGGGAAGGTATGAGTTGCATCACAACTATAAATTATTTTATCCGTATTTTACGTATAAATTGTACGTACAACGGCACTTGCTAGAGTTCTAAAATTTATGCCTTTCGCTTTCAAATGAAAAAATTATGTATACAAAGATTATTATTTTTAAACAGTTTGATTGTCCTGATTTCCTTTTTCTTTCCCTGCAATACATGGTGATGTATAAGGAAAGTTTTGGAATCATGTCGAAATTCGCAAGTGGAGTTTTTGACGGATCTGCACGATATGGTACCTCTAGCTAGAACACGGAAAAATTATTTTTAGCATTAAGTCTGTCTCTGTCTCTCTCTCTCTCTGTGTGTGTGTGTGTGTCTGTCTGTGTGTGTGTGTGCGTCTGTGCGTGTGTGTGTGTGTGTGTGTGTGTCTGTGCGTGTGTGTGTGTGTGTCTGTGCGTGTGTGTGTGTGTGTCTGTGCGTGTGTGTTTGTGCGTGTGTCTGTGCGTATGTGTATGACTATAAGTATGTGTTCTCCGTGTTTGTGCTGATTTTGTATCCCCTCTAACTCTAAAACTAATTGACCGAATTTTATAAAATTTTGTAGGTAAGTCACTTGTAGGTTACTCTGGTGTTGATTAGATTTTAGTATAATTCGAAATGAAAGAACCTGCCCATTTTTGCGAAACGGATCTCAAAAGTCATCTGTCTCGACTGTAGCTAAAGAACTAATAGACCGACTTTTACAACATTTGGTAAGGTGGGTAAGGTTTGATAAGGTAACACTTGTGGGTTATCCTGGTGCTGATTAGATTTTGGTACGATTCAGAGAAAAAGAACCTGCCTTTTTTTTTTTTTTTTGCAAAGTGACCCGCAAAAATCGCATGTATCCGCTCTAGCTGACAAACTTATTGACCAAATTAAACAAAATTTGATAGCTACGTTGCTTATGGATCAGATTTTGGTACTATTAGGGAAAAACCAGCCTTTTTTGCGAAATGGTCCTCGAAAATAGTCAAGATCTAAAATAAAATGCTACAAATGCACAAATGCATCAATGCATGTTTGATACGTAATTTTTTATGATGAAAAGAATAAGATCAACTCCATTACTCCAAGATGGACGATGAGATGGACGATTATGACGAAAAGAATAAGATCAACTCCATTACTCCAAGATGGACGATGAAATGGACGATTATGATGAAAAGAATAAGATCAACTCCATTACTCCAAGATGGACGATGAAATGGACGATTATGACGAAAAGAATAAGATCAACTCCATTACTCCAAGATGGACGATGAAATGGACGATTATGACGAAAAGAATAAGATCAACTCCATTACTCCAAGATGGACGATGAAATGGATGATTATGATGAAAAGAATAAGATCAACTCCATTACTCCAAGATGGACGATGAAATGGACGATTATGATGAAAAGAATAAGATCAACTCCATTACTCCAAGATTATTCGAGACATTGAAGTTTTTTAAATTGGTGGAACTGAAGAAGTTTTTCACTGTTGTGAAAAAACAATTTAATGAAATTTCTTAAAATTTAGTAGTTACGTCGCTTGAGGGTTTCTCGATACTCTTTAGATTTCGGCATGAATCGGAAAAGTATAACTGAGCATTTTTGAGAAAATGGTCCTGCAATGATCGTTTGAATGCGAAATAAATGTCTAAACATGCTGACATAGATTAATTAAGTACTGGTTCTTTACTTAATTTTTGACAGCACAGCGAATAGGACTAACCCCATGACTGTAGGATAAACCGGTCTTGAATTATTTTAGTTTTTAGGAATTTTGAAGAGATGAAGACTTTAAAACTTTAAAGTGCATTAAGGTGCCAAATGAAATAAACATGCATTAAAACTGTAAATTGGATATAATATCAGAAAAGTATCCATGTTATTTTCTGCCATTAAACTCAATTTAATGTATCATAAAATACCAAAAAATACAGAAATGAATTTGTAGCGAAAGTCATGTGTTGTTCACATCAGATACTTAAAAAAAATTTCCCAGGCCATCCAGTTCACTCAAAGAGTGTACAGTTGTTACAAGGGACGGCCGGAAATACATAGAAAAGAAAATGCGCATAAGCATGCATAGACAATATACATAGACAGAACCAATATTCATAGACATACATAGACATGCCAAACCAGAAATTATAAGCTGCAGGGAGAAGTGGGCATATCTTAAAATGATGGAATATAACACTTGAAAAGTAATTCTGGTGAAAGAGAGTTCTTGGAAAAATAAGAGTGTTTAAAGAAAAGAACTATGCAAATAGTAAAACCAAACAACATTAATCAGTATAACATTCAAAGCAGTAACAACTTATGAACAGATTTCTGATTTTTTTATGATTTTTTCAAATGTTCATTCAAATATTAGGGCGTCTTCAGAATGTTCGATTGCGTTTAAAATGAATAGAGTTTCAGTGTTTGCCGATTGTAACAATCTCACCAAATTAAGTTCGAAACGCTCCATTCGTTCGTGAAATATCGCATTCAAACACATACACACACAGAGAGACACCTCCTAAAGTATTTTCTGTTGGAGTTCGTGGATTCTTGAATCATTCTTTTCCGTCGAAAGTCAGAATTTTCGACTCCTTGACAATGCTTTCTTTATACATCATACTATGTATATAGGGAAAGTAATAATAAAATAAAGCTAAAATGTTCTAGCAAGATAGCTGAGGCAAACTATTCAACACATCAATATACCATGTTTTCTCTTTTGACTGGGGGTTGTATTTTTCTCATTGTTACCACCTTCATTGAGCAGATCAGAAAGGAAAGCTTTCAATCTTATCAGTGAAGGATGTCTCAAAAGCGAAAATAAAATTTGTGAGCAGTCTGTCGTTTCCAATGCTACAGGCAACTTGTTGCAGCATTGCGTTCGTTTAGATTTATTTTTGTCAATATATCATCACTTTATGTGATAAAAATGACTTTCTAAACGAGACTTTTGCGCCTCATTTTATAATAATATCGTGGAAAATGCGCTTTTGCTTGACACCTTAGCAAAGTTGGGCATGAAATTGGAATGCGTTTGATTTAACCTTTAAAGTAGTTTTTATTATTCTAAGAAATGAAGAGATATAGAGTTTATATTTTGATTTATAGAACTCAGAAAAATCTTGGATATTCATATTTATATAAAAACTAGCTGGGCATAGTTTGAAGGAAGGTATTGGGCTGACTTTTCGACCAAGGATCTTTAACTGCAGATTTTGCAAAACAAGAGAGATCTGAGGGAAGAGCAAGCTATAGAAACGTCGATTAAAGTAAGCGTGAGATGCAGCAATGTAGAATATCTGTTGATATTGTCAAAGAAACGGAATTAAAAGAACATGTAAAATCTATAAGATAAAATTCTGATGTGAACAGCAGATAACTTTCCCCATAATATGCAACATCTTTACTTCTCTCACGGGAAATTAATGATGTACGAGATTTACTAGACAATGTTTTTAGCATTAAATTGTACATTAGTATTGAACGTTTTTATGGCTAGTAACGCGTAAAACTGTTTCGAAGGACAAATTAATTAAGAAACACAACTTTTGTTCTAATCTAACTTGACAAATAGAAATATTACTAGCATTCGCTAAGCAATAGAGTTCATGTATTAAAAGTGTTTCAATAATTAATTTATTAGTTTGGCGTTACTTTCATTAATTGGGCGGTATTCCTTTTTGCGAATTCGACGAGATTTTCGTTAATTTGGCACCGTTTTCGAAAAGCTGCCAAGTTGGCGATATTTTGCCTAATTAGTTGTTGAGCTCGCTGAATTGATCTTCTGGTATATTTGGCAATACATATTTGACAATGCTACTTTTGAATTTCATGTAGTTTTTTAGATACATTTATTGACCAGACGTGCAATATTTCAAGAACGGTTCAAGCTATCTTTAGAAAGTTTATACCTTTCGTTTTCTAATGAAAAAAATACGCATTTAAAGATTATATTTTTACGTTATTGATTTTCCTGGTTTCTTCTTTTTTTTTTTACTCAGGCTACCCAGCTTAACGAAAGGGTTTACAGCAGCTAAAAGGGATGTCCGTGAAAAGCACAGAAATAGCAATGTTCATAAACAACATGCATAGGCAATATACATAAAGATGGAGAGTTAATATGACATGCATAGATATACAAAGACAAAAATGACAAGGTGCAGTGAGAAATTGTGTTATCTTAAAATGATAGAATATAACACTTGCAAAAGTAATTGTGGTGAAAGAGAATTTTCTGAAAAATTAGAGGGTTTAAAATGAACAAACAAACAAGCAAAAAAGACGCAAATGGTAAAACAAACCAACACTGATCAGTATAACATTTAAAGCAGGGGCACCTTATTTCAGTATGATTTTTCCAAAAATTCATTAAAAAATTAAGGAGGGGGTCTTCGGAATGTTCGATCACGTTTAAAATCAATAGCGTTCCATTATTTGCCAATTGTAATAATGGCACCAAATTAAGTTCGTAACTCTCCATTCGTTTGTGAGATATTACATCCATACAGATACACACACAGATAGACATCATCTAAAATACTTTCTATTCGAGTTCATGGATGCCTGAAACGGGCTTTTTCCGTCGAAAATTCGAATTCGAATTTTTGACTCCGTGACAATGCTTTCTTTATACATTATACTTGCATGTAGTGAAAGTAATAATGAAAAAACAAAAATGTCCTAGCAAGATAGCAGGAATTTCCTGAGGCGAACTAATCAACACATTAATATACCATGTTTTCCCTTTTGACTGGGGGTTATATTCTCCTCATTGTTACTGCCTTCATTGAGCAGATCAAAAAGGAAATATTTCAATGAGGCATGTCTCAGAAGCGAAAATAAATTTTGTGAGCAGTCTGTTGCTTAGAATGCTCCAGGCAACTTGTTGTAGCCTCGCGTTCATTTAGATTTATTTTTGCAATATGTCATCACATTAAGCGATAAAAGGACTTTTTAAATCAGACTTTTGCGCCTCATTGAATAATAATATGGTGGGAAAATGCGGTTTTGTTTGATACATTAGCTAAATTGCGCATGAAATTGGAATGCTTTTGATTTAAATTTTAAGGTAGTTTTTTTCGTTCAAAAGAAATGAAGAGATATATGTTGAACTTACGTTATTATTTATAGAACCCAGAAAAATCATCGTGGATATTTATATTTATATAAAAACAAGCAGTGCATAATTTTAAGGAATGAATTGTGCTGACTTTTAGCTGAAGGATCTGTAACTGCAGATATTACAAAACAACATAGATTTAGGGGAAGAGCAAGCTTGAGAAACGTCTATCATGCAATATCACCTCCATGTCAACATGGACGTGGCACTAATCTTTACTGATATAAAATATAAGTTGATATAAAATGCTGTCTTGACCTCTGTTTGTGGTTTGTATAACTTCATTGACTTAACAGGACACACAAAAACATAAAATAAATAATAAAACTTTCACTTTTTTTCAAGATATTTTGGTTGTCAAATTTCCACCTAATTTCAGAATGACCCATTTAGTGAAAGTATTATAAACTCCAACAAATCAAATCAAGATTAAGTAACGAATGTACAAAACCGCCCAGTAACTTATGGAAGTGTACAAGTTGTACCAAACAAATAGAAAATATTGTTTGGCGAGAACATTTTTTGAAATTAATTTTTCTCCTTAATCAAAATTGGTATCACGTCTGCATTCAATAATAAAATCAAGGACAAAGCGTTTTAAAAACGAAAGGTCTTTTATTTAACACATTCTAAAAGACGTACAAAATATATATTAAAAATTGTCAGAGTGCTTTCGGAGGTATATACGCCCTTCATCAGTGGCTACATGAATAGTAAAAACATGGAATGTTTATATAGAGACCAGTTTAAAGCAAATTTGCATAAAATATAAAATGGTAAATAAACTTACTAATAATAATACAAGAAATATACACGTAAATTACAAAATAAGTTTGAACGCTTACGAATTTTAAATTATTACAAGAAAAGAACTAATACAAATTTTAGGAAAACGTCAAGCATGATATTCCTGAGAATGACGTCGCAAATAACTTTTAAGAGGTTTGAATTGCATAGAGTCGCCAAGCATAACTTAAAATTTGTCATGTTTAATTCAATCGATACGATTGAATTTGGTTTCAAACCCGCTCACTTAAATATTACAACTTTATTTAATCGTATTCGATCCGATAAATTTGGGAATTTTGATGACTTTAAAAGCTTTGCTGGGGTGTATGTCGTTCCCTGTTATCCCCTGCTGATGACTATAAATTTTACATTGGTAGTACAAAACGTACTGTTGGCATCCGTTTAGCAGAACATGCTCGCGATGTCAAATCTGGTAAACTTTCTACGGCTCCTGTCCTATATGTGGTTAATGATAAATTTCTTCCCGTTTTTGAAAAAAACTTTCCTTTTGGTTCGTTGTAACAATCCATGTAGTATTCTTCTTTATGAATCCCTGTTTATTTATATTTACCGTGAATCCATTTGTAATTTTGATCCTGTTCAAATTTTAAGTTATGCTTGGCGACTGTATGCAATTCAAACCTCTTAAAAGTTATTTCTGACGTCATTCTCAGGAATATCATGCTTGACGTTTTCCTAAAATTTGTATTAGTTCTTTTCTTGTAATAATTTAAAATTCGTAAGCGTTTAAACTTATTTTGTAATTTCCGTGTATATTTCTTGTATTATTATTAGTAAGTTTATTTACCATTTTATATTTTATGCAAATTTGCTTTAAACTGGTCTCTATATAAACATTCCATGTTTTTACTATTCATGTAGCCACTGATGAAGGGCGTATTTACGTCCGAAAGCGCTCTGGCAGTTTTTAATATATATTTTGTACGTCTTTTAGGATGTGTTAAATAAAAGATATTTCGTTTTTAAAATGTTTTGTACTTGATTTTATCTATTTTCTCCTTAAACTTAATATTATCTGACCCTTGACTTCAAACATCTCGGTATATAGATCGAAATTCAGAATCTGGGCTTCATCATGACCTAAAACGTAATTAGTTCAAGCTCTGTACACAATTTTATTCGAGTTATCAGATATGTCGGTGTTTTGAAAGCTATGCTTGGAACTCGCTCCGCTTTAAAAATAAAGAACAGTACAGGTTATTTGAACTTTTAATCCAGCAATTTGAGGAAATGTTAAAACAACTTGAAATACTGGTAATACTGAAATACCGGTCTTTTTGTATCATTACTGGTATTAAAATACAGACAAAAATTTGATCGAATACCGAATATTAGGATATAATTTTTGATTTCACAACGCCGAGAGATATACGTTAACCCCTTCAAGCCCAGAATGTTCTGCAACGACGCGCTCCCACCAGCCCGCGCTCTTCGCAGACGAGATGTTTCCCCCGGCCCGGAGAGTTTTTGATGTTAAGCCTAATTCAGCAAATAAATCGTAAAAATTCAATCAAATTAAAAATTTTAATTCAAAACGTGGAAAATAAGAATATTATGATGGTAGCTTAATTACATATCAATAACATTTATAAAATATTAAAAAAATATGAATAAAATACTTTTAACTTTTTAAATAAAAATAATAACACAAATACTCTAACTACAAAAGAATAGAAGTACGAATATAGAACTATACACAAATATAAAAATATATACTAAATGCAATGCTTTCAACACTATAGGAAATTTAAAACTTAAAAACCAGGTTATTTTAAAAGTTTTGCAGAGTATGATACTTCTCAAAGCACTCTTCTACGCATAGCCCGACTCCACAAATTTTGCATTCATAATACGTTCTCTGAAACCGGCGTTCTTTCACACGCGTTCTTGTGCATACAACACATCGCTTTCGTGATTTTACACCTTTATCATTTATGTACAAACTAGGAAAATGCCTACCTGTCAATCTGAGAGGATTAGGCACGGGAGATTTTGAAGATAACTTTGTCATTTTGGGTTCAATATATTTTTCAACTATTTGATATATTACGCGCGACTTGAATTTTAAATTTGATAACTTTTTTCCTGTTGATTTCATAAATAAAACATTGGCATTATATAAAGCCATATCCATGAATCCGAAAAATAATTTTCGATACCATTTTACGGTTTTTCTAAAGGCAGGATAATGATACATTACAGAATCTCCCGTGTCTACTCCTCCCATATATTTGTTGTATTCAACAACACAATGCGGTTTTAGAATTTCTTCTTTTGTTTGCCTATCTTTTTTTCCTGTAGGCACTTTCTGGTTATTGTGAATTGACGTTATAATAACAACATCTTTTTTTTTGTCTTTAAATCCAAATACATTTACAGAATTCTTTTGAAATGCCAAGAATTTATCTTTTTGAAATTTTCGGGGCAAGCTTTTAGGCATTCCCGAACGATTTTTTGAAACAGTTCCACAAATGTTTGTTTTCACGGAGTTCAAGTAAAATGCCAAATTTGGAGAAGCAAAAAATCTGTCTAAATACAGGTTGTACCCTTTATTCTCAAGAGTTGAGAGCAAAGTCTTCACAACTCTTTCTCCGTAAAGGCCGCTTGTATTGATGAGTTCGGTGTCCTTTCCTGTGTAGATGAGGAAATTCCAAATATAACCCGTTTGGGACTCGCAAAGTTTGTAAATTTTTATCCCATACCGCGCACGTTTGGATGGGATATACTGACGAAAGCCAATGCGGCCCTTCCATCCAAACAAACTTTCATCTATACATATTTCCCTATCAGGTGTGTATAATTCCTTGAAGTTTTTTGAGAGGATTTCGAGAACAGGTTGGATTTTATATAACCTGGGACCACTGCTATCTGATGTGAAATGCAAAAATCGCAGTACATCGCAAAAGCGATTTCTTGACATTGCCGAATTGAAAAACGGCGTTGCAAACATCGTATCAGTTGTAAAATACATATGGATTGTAGGTTTTTTTATAATGCTCATCAGCATCACTAACGCCAGAAAAACCCTTATTTCCTTGTCCGTTACCGGTACAAAATTCGATGGAGCATCTGACGGGCCTGGATCACTGATATTTGCCGTAAAAAATGCACTTGCAAATTCATTAGTCTCTCTTGTAATTAATTCGATGAGTTCCTCGTTAAAAAATAAACTGAAAAAGTCCAATTCCTTTTCAGGAAGCTCTTCAGGCTCTAAATTCAACCCACTCTTAGATAAAAATGTCAAAAGAGGAAGATCTTTCATATCTTGACTCCATCCGTCATTAGATGCTCTAATTGCATCACTAATAACACTATCATCGTCATCATCATCTTCACACACATCTGATTCTTCACTCACATAAATATCTGTTTCACTATCACTCGAATCACTCTCCTCATTCATCATACGCGCAATTTCACTTTCCGTAAGATATTTCACTCTTTTCGCCATGGCTGCATAAACGAAACTAATAAAAAATAAACCCTCATGCACCCTCTGTACTACCGATAAACAAAAAAACCAACCCATTCTCTATCCCCCTATTCGTCCTAAAATCCAGTGTCACAATAAAAAACAAAAACATTAAACTCCCCACAAAACACGCCTTTGAGATCAGCTCTTTAACTTTACTGCTACTCCACAAAGCAATCACGTGTGTTTGTTTATGTTAACTCCTGAGTCATTCCCAGCTGTAGGAATTCCGATAACAGAAACACAGGCTGAAAGTTCAGACCTCATATGACCTCCACAATTCAAAATTACGGTATAGTATTGCCATCTAGTGTCATTAAAAAATTCTAAAAAAACGTTCCAAAGTTTGGTTCCTTATACGGAACGATGGGCAGAAACAAGCGTTCGCAACGAGTTCCCAATACGGAACGATGGGCCGGTGAGAGCATAATTTTCCCGTACCGTATAGGGTACGATGGGCGCGAAGGGGTTAATAACACTCGGCCATGAAATGCGTTCTGCATTTAGAGCATCCCTAACTTCTTTTAAAAAGAAGCTATTTCTGCAATTATTTACTGCAAGTTATTGTAATTGTTTACACAAAGTTCAAACTGTTACATTCCGATACCCAAAGAATATGCTTTGCTATATTTCCATAAAAGCATCCTCCTTCTTGTAATTAAGCAACCATTGAACAGATGAAATACAGTCGCCAAAGCACTTGTTAGATAACGTTTCAAGGACTCCAAAGTTATTTTCGTGGTTCGTAAAAGGAGCTTGAGTAATTCACGCGCCGTTGAAGTTTAATTTGATAGGGATGAGAACTAATTATTTCTTTACTCTCCGGATGAAGTACAAATAGTGGGATAGGATGAATAATAATAGCTCCTGTTATGAGTTTTAAGTTCTAAAAATATATATGTTTGTAAAATTGCGACAAGCAGTTTGCAGAAAAGGAAGGTCAAAGTAACTACATATTTGACGTTATAGTGACGTAAATCACATATGAATTTGAACACGAATAATTTGTGTAGGGGACACAAGATGATCAAAATTTTTATGTAGGAATCATATGGTAGAAAATGGTGGATAATCTTTATTTTTGACTGAACTATTAGGCATTTTTATTTTCTTTTGAATAGTGTTTGCGTGCAGTCATGCAAATAAAAAAAACATCGTCAGTGACAATTCCAGAACCAGAAAAATGGAAATTCCTAGAGAACCCCTTCTTTCCCCTCTGGAATTCGATGCTGTATCTATATCTGTGAGACAAGAAATAGATCTCACACTTTGATGAGACAAGTTTATATGTGTAATTTATTGTGTACAAAACGGCAAACAATACTGCCAGTCTAGATGGAGCCGAGTTTTACAACACGTGAATCCAAAAGGTCACAAAATCATAAATTTAGGGGCACCAAGACAAGGGGGGGGGGCGATCGGGCCCTTACGAGGATGTGAACCATGTCATTGGATAAAGATTATCCAATGGAAAAGGGTGCTTGTTGCGTCACTCTCAATGCTACAAATGAAAGCAAGGGGGAAAATGACACCCCCGAGGAAAGGAGAACCACAACCTGTTATCTAACAAAAACACTGGTCGAGACTTGTGAAAATACTCGGGCGACAGTATGATATTAGATGGTGAATTAGACGGAGACATTATTATGACTTGTGCAGATACTAGAGATGACTTACTAATTACAATAAGAACGACGACTTGGTGAGAATGGAGTTAACGGATTAAGGGAATGCAATAAGTGCGGGTGGGGGCGCCATGAGTACAAAGTTATCGTCGATATTACGAGTCGGTGAAATAATACTTCGAGTTATTTCGGTGATATGATCGGCGAAATACGTGGTGGTAACAAATTCCAAGACGTACTTGAAGGTATATGCCCATTGAAAAATCAGGCCTAATACATACTTTTAGGCGAGTTTACCGGTCTCACTTGATCCCTCCGCCCAAATAATTAATAATATGATAAATTATTGTAATGGAGTACTTAAGTATGTTAGGTGTTAATAAATGTTTTTTGTTAAAGTTAAAATGGTGTAATCTTTTTGGTAACTTAATAATTAATAATTCTTTTACAGGACTCACGAAAAGTAAATAATTGGATGGTTATTGCGAACACAACGTAGTAGTAATAATAAATGTTAATTATAATTTTTAAGTTAAATATATTTTCATTAGTGTACCACAATATTAGTCATAATCTGAGCTCTATCTATCGTTAACCCTGATGAATAGATGTTTCAAGGAAAGTACAGGAAGTGGAAAACTTTAATGAATCCCTCTACTATCTCCGGAATTTAATTCTAAATGCATATCAGTCATCGTTTAAGCTATATCAATATTCTATCCTGGGGCCTGAATTAAATTTTTTTACGCCGGTGCACCTCGTTATCCTAAGTATATAAATTTCGGTGCATAAATGTTTGTTTAAAGTGCACAATTAAAAATCATATTACAAGAACATTATTAATACAGACTCATAGCTGCCAGCATTCCAGTTTTCATACTAATACAATTTTTCTATAAATACTTGTAGTATAATTTACAAAGTAATGCCGTTATATTTTATAAATATTGATAGAAACGTTTATTATAACCAAGGTTTAACTGTATCCCGCGTTCAGTATAAGCAAGCGTTGGGCGAGGGATGCCTTGATTATACACAATACAAACGATTTATTATTTTCCAACAATAGAAGCATATTCTTCTATTTCAACAAAGTTAAAATTATTATTATATTTTCTTAAAAGAGTATATGTTGTGGTATTAGCTTCTTTTAAAAGTATTTTATCTACTTTTATTCATTCATAACAAGAACCTTTCTGGTTACTCTTAACTAACAAGCTCTCCAAGTTTGAGTTTGCAAGCGTGTTACGAAATCATGTTCTTTTTTCCAATGCCGAATATTCTTTCGCATTCTACATTGCTATGCGATATTGTGTAAAGAATCGTGCTGTTCCAACCGGGAATCAAACCCTGGATCTCCGAACTGGCCAGTCGATGCTCTACCGTTGAGCTACTGGGACGAAATTGTAAGTTCTTATCGTAGAAGTGGACTCTACATTCTCTACCCTCTAATGTCAGATTGGCGGGCAACTGATAATTTGACTAACCACCTCCTGCAATTTTTGCTTCAGGATAGCCTCCTCCTACTATTTTTAAGCAGGTTAGTATCCTGCGTGGACGTTATTCCCTCATTTTGAAATCGGCGCTCAATCTTCCAGAGTCCACTGAATCCGTACTAGTCGTACTAGGGACACTTTCAGACCTTCGACATTCACCCCTCTAAATGGTCTGTAAATTTAGTTAACAGAATGGATAAAGACTTTGTCATTTATAATATATATACTGATGGTTCAAATATTGACAATAGCACTGGTTTTTTAGTCTGTAGTTTTAAACATGATGTTCTGGAAAAGGTTCTCTCCTATAAACTTGACAACAGGAATACAGTATTTCAAGCCGAACTTACCGCTATTTCCTTTGCTATTGACTGGGCTTCCTCTAATAATACCCCTGTCAATATTTTTTCCGATAGCCTCTCTTTCATTCAAGCTCTTAACTCAATAAAAAATAAATCTAATTATCTTAATTTCATTAAATCCAAAGCTCTCCTTGCCAAAAACCTTGTCAATATTTCTTGGGTAAAAGCTCACAATGATATATCTGGAAATGAAATTGCTGATTACCATGCCAAAATTGCTGTTATCTCTGGTTCCCCTCTTACTATTCCTTTCCTTACTTGCTCCTCTCAAAATTTTGTAAATCTCATATTCTTAATCTTTGGCAAAATTATCTTAATGATTATATTTCCACCAGGACTGGTGATCCGACTAAAATCCTGTCTTACATTCCTATCGTGAATCCTAATTTACAAATTTTTAATAAATACCTCATTTGCTTTCTTACTGGTTATGGCCCATTTCTTGATTACCTATACTTTTTCAAAATTAAATCCATTTCTAACTGCATTTGCAATAAATTCGGTGACCATGACCATTATATTTTCGATTGTCCTTTTTCTAAAAATTTTCATCTTTGCAAACCCTCCCCCTCTAATAAACCAATTAGGTTCTCCAAAGTTCGTTCAAATCCCTATTCAGTAGATAAAATTAAAAACTGTATTCTTGTTGCCATGGAAATTTCAAATAAAGTGACTTAAGCTTATGAGTAGATTCTGCTCTCAATTAATTTTGATCAATGAATCCCTTTATTTCATTCTTATTAACTTATATGGACTTATTGTGTTCCCTCCATATTTTATGTTAAAAAAAAAAAAAAAAAAAAAAAAAAGCTTTGTTACCTATTCTTATTTTCTCGGTTCTTTCTTTTTCTCTTGACTCTTTTTATTTGTATTTTTTCTAATTTTTCTTTTCTAAATTTTATTCTAAATTTCTGTTTTGGTTTTCCATATGCCTAATTTTTTTTTTCATATATTTTCTTTTTATATATTTTCTAAATTTTACTTTTAAAATGTTATTATTTTCTTTAATTTTAATACATTTTTCATTATGTTAATATACTTCACTCTAAATTTTATTTTTTAATGATCTTTTTATCTATATTCGCAATAACCCTTTTCCCATTTTTGAAAACGTATTTTTCAAACGTAATATAAAACTGTCTGTTTAACCACAATATTTTTCATCAATTGTTATCTTTTTGGACCTAAATAAATGTACGTTTTTGGCGGGATGGTAGACCTTGGATGTTTCCTGAGTGCAGGAGGTATCCTTTCCCGGCCGTGCAGCTAGCTACTCTAAACCCACTATGCGAGTCGCACGGTCTGGGGTCTTCAAACTTCCGACATCTTTACACTAACCTACGGGGTTAATTTGTTTGGGCGCCATTGTAAAGAGCTTTGTTGCCCCAACGGGGAATCGAACCCTGGATCTTCGAACTGGTCAGCCGACGCTCTACCACCGTTGAGTAACTGGACGAAATTGTAAGCTCTTATCTGCGAAGTGGATTCTGCAATTGTTAGATCAGAATAGACAACACCACAGTGGACAAGTTCTTTTATTTCTGTGAACCATCGTAGTCTATATATTTCTTATTAATGCTCATTAGCAATTTTTTTTGCTTTTATTAATGGGTAAGGAATCTTTATGTAAAGGATAAAAAAACCTTAAACAACGTAATAAGGCTGTACAAATGAATAAAACAAAGCAGCATTCAGTTGTTTATGAAACGTGTTTTTCTTTCGAAAACTCAAGTTTAAATTTTCGATCCAGTTTCCACAATATTTTCCCTATGCATTATACTATACATGTTTGGAAAATAGTTTTGCAACTGACTCAACAATTGTTTCAACTTGCTATTGCTCTTTTCGTTCATAAGAATGGTGAAATCAGAAGATATAAATATTCACAGTAATGTGCTTTAACTTTAGTGAAACATTTATTACGGAAATATGTATGCACTTTACCAAACTATTTTCTTGGAATTACTTTTATATATTTAAGTCTGCTATCTACCAGTTAATATAAATGCTCTTGATAAAGGAATGTTGTCACGTTCAGCGAATAGAATTATGGAAATATGTGCAATCAACTTTATTTTCAAGATATCAGTACTAACGATAATAGCTATCGGAAACACGATTAAGAACTAAGCTGCAAACATGGAAAGAAAGTTACAATACCGCTCAGAAGATACATATAAGATTTTTTTAAATAATTAATAAGTATTTATTACACTTCTTAACAAATAAAATATTCCATGCGCATTTCATGAAAATTTTTTAATATTTACGAGTATTTCATAAAGAATTTAGTAAGCGACCAGATTAAAAGATGATTTTGATTTACATTAGACTGGCCAATAAAATCGAACCGTACTACACTACTCGCTTAATCATGATTTGTTTTGACTTCTATAATTTATACTTCTTTAATACGACTAACTAATAACTAATCTTGACCTTTTTACTCTCTTGACTTCTTTAATTCGATTAAATTAGTTTTATCTTGTTTGATTTGTCAGGGCATTTCTTTTGTATTTTAGGGCATTCCAATCTTGTGCGTTAGCTCTCTGATTGGAATTGACAGGGCTGTTCTTTATTCTGATTTCTGAGTGTCTTTCTCAGGTGGACTGTTAATCTTCCACTTGAATATACATATCCCTTGTTTCTTCCATTTTTGCCTATTTCGTCCTTTTGATTTCGTGTTTTTTTGTCCGTCCTGCAGTGAAGAAATGGATTCAATGTTTCCTCGAACAGCTCAGTGCTGCTACGTTTATTATTTTTTGTGCTACATCATGTTTGTAATTTTTTGTTATCTTTTGCATAAGGTATTTTTACAATCTTTTGTGCAATTTGATTTGGTGTTTGTCAGTGTGATTCACATGTTTGAGGTTCTAACTAATCAGGTTCTATCAATCATAGTAACATGAAATTCGGTATCTCGTCTTTTGTGGTACATTTTAATGTTTTGGATTTTAAATCTTATCGGGCGAATCCGTCTTAGGTCCTCATGAGAATGCACACTTTTTATTGTTATTATTTTTGTTGTCATAATTCGAGAACCGGAGCATCTAAAAAGTCCAAATGTGGTATGTCGTTATCATTTTATGCATAATTTGACTCTTCGGTATTTGAATCTTATCGGGTTAGACCGTCCTGGGCCCGCCATAGGAATGCATACGTTTTTCGGGAATGATTCGAGATCTAAAGTAGATAGAAAAGTACACCGTGGACTGACGTCAACCTGGCACAGCTGTGTCCGCTTAGGTGCATGGCTTTGTGAATGTCCGCTGCGTATAGTATCCAACTACCATTCAGCATGAGTACTCGTCTCTATACTGAATCTAACTAAATATTACAATAATTTATATCTTTCAACATTGTTTTGAATCTTTTAAACGTGATGGCTTCTGCCTGGTGCTCGTAGGCGCCAAGCTACTTCTTCGGCCTTCGGAGTTTGCAGACACCTAGCTAAGCTGTAGTTTGATAATGTTATACTACTTTGTCTAACAGAAAAAATCGAGGAACAAATTGAAAATTTTTTTTTCTACGATCGCAACTTTTCGTGTGCTATTGGCTTTTACGTTCGGCCGCTATTGTAAAGGACCTTCCTTTACAATGATTGCTTAATTGAATCTAAGACAGTAACAAAACATAAAGGTATAACAAATTCGTATTTTTATACAAACACAAATCATTAATGAACCTTGACGGGCCTGGTGATATGCTAGCTTAAAATAATCAGTGGAAGAACTATAAATCGTCGATGCTTATCCAACAGATTCCTAGGACATCTAAATCTTATCTTGGCCAACCACTGATATTAGATCCTTATGATTATAGTAGTATCAATCCTAGTGCCTGCTCCACGGACTTGCACTTTTGTCCCTTCTCTCTCACACATCGGCTCGACTCTTAGGTACTTTCAATTCCCAATTGCACTTCAGCAGACAGAACTGTCAACCAGACTACTACCCGGATTGCACGCCGCCCCTCTCTTTCTCACTTGCTATATAAATTTTTCCTGTCGCCATTACCGACAGCAGATGTTACTTGGCTCGGCGATTGGTCTACATAATCGAACCAGTTACAAATTTTTAATATAAAGTCAACATAGATTATAACGAAACTGATGGAAGCAATAATCAAAGATTATATAGACCTCATAAGCTGACTGGACACTATGGCGAGGGATTGTATGTTATATGTGTGAAATTTTACCTCGTAGCATTCTAGATATATTGTGTGTTTTTAAATACATTTTTCACAAAATTACATATATTTAAGAAGTACTAATTATCATCAAAAGTGTTAATCTTCCATATGCAATATTATTCAACATATTTATAAACGACATTCTTGTAGATAGTTCATTTCATTCAAGAAAGAAGGCTCTGTATGTACTACTCCTTTTGCATTTTGACGCCAAAACATTCGACAATAGCCAATTATTTTACCGGATATTTATTAAGATTTAATTGCATTTAGATGAGGCTTTTGCACGTGAGTATTAATATATCACTCTCTTTGGACTCATAAGTTTCCAGAAACGTCAAATTTTAATTTACGCGGTGTTAATTCAATGTTAAATTAATGGAATGTTAATCTTGGATCTGTGATAGAAGTAATGTCACTGCATTATGTAACGACAGTCGTGTGCTGTTCACGTCAGATTTTTGCTTTTATATGAAACATTTTATTTTCAAAACATCAAACTAGCAAAAGTCTAATATATGTTAGAAATTTAAACCGAATTGTATTGTTATTTTTTTTCCAATAATTTAATGAAATTTCAGTCAGACACATTTCTAAACAAGTTCATGCTAAAAAATATATACGACATTTTTGATAATAGCAATATACAGAATTCAGAAATATGCTTATCTTTAATTTAAGGTATTATGAATAATAAAAATGTTGTTTACAATTGCTACTTCGAACTGATGCAAAAAATACTATATATTTTTTTACATTATATTTTCTATTTATTTGAAAAATCTCTACTTAGAGAATTTTGTATTATTAAATGTTTGGCAAAATATATACTATTTTTAAAGCATATCGGCATAGCCTTTAGATTAATTACAAATGCTTTTATAAATGAAATAGTTTTGCAACTAAACTTGAAATATTTTGTCGGTTTTCTTTTTTAACACTTTACAACAAAGTTGAAAAGTGTTTATGACTTTGTTCATTCTGTTTGTCTGTCTGTCTGTCAGTCTGTCCGTTAGCACGATAACTGCCGTAAAAATGACTTAATCAAAATGAAATTTTAGTATGTTGTTCAGACGGTCTATAGGACCTATGGGAATATAAATGAATAATATCACCCAATTAGTTTTGGATTGAACCCGGGTTGAAAAAATGGAATACATTGAGCCCTATGGGACCTAATTTTTCAAGCATTTTTTAAGCGGATTTAAAATTCACAAATTGCTTCGAAAATTTTAGGCAATATTCAAATTGTTTCATAAAATATATAAAAAAAAATTCAGCGAAATATATTCAGTAGTTTTTTAAATAAAAATTAAAATAATAATAACACCTCTTATATGAAGCGATCACGTGTCCATGATATGAAACGATCACATGACCCACTTCAAAATGATATATGGCATCCATCTTGTCTCAAAATCGTGATTTTTAAAGTTCTTTCTAATTCATATTGAGTGTTGTATCCATCCTAAAACTACTTTATTTTGGCCTAAATTCTGTGCATCTACATACTTTAACAACGCAATGACAATATATTTCGGTTTAAATGCTCATACAAATTTGATTATTTCTACTATTAAGCCTATTTTTCACCTATGTAAAATGTAAACAGCAAAATATGTAGAATGAGTTGTATTAGAATCACTGTAATTCTTTAACACAAAATCATTTAGTCCATGGAGTCTGCATGGCTGATATGAATGAAATATTTATTGATTTTAGAAAGAGAAGGACGATAATTTTCGATGAAGTTTTACGCATAGAGTTTTACTTACTTGTAGCTCCATGGTCTTAATTTTTAAATAATATAAATTATTATAGTATTGTGATGAATGACATGAATGGGGGAATTATTTATGAATGAAATGTTGCTTTTATAGAGAGAGCCAGGCGTGTTATTTTTTCTATGACGTCATTTGAATGGATTTCAGTTGTTTTCGAGGAAGTTTTCAAATATAATAAATTATCGTAGTATTATGATAATTCTAAAATTATTACCGAGGAATGTATCACATTTTAGAGATGTTTAAACCAGGCAATTTATATTTTAATGCCGTCATTTGAATGAAGTTAATTTTTTTCGATGAAGGTTTAAGGTTTCAAATATAATAAATTAATGTAGTATTGTGATAAGTTTTAAAATATTACCGAGGAATGTATTGCATTTTAGACATGTTTAAATAAAATTGCATTGAAGTTGGAAAGTGTTTCATAATCAATGCTTTAAGCATGATTGATCTTTCTTGTTTAATTTTACATTTTCTATCATCTTTGTTAATAAAGAGAAAGTAGTTTGATAGGTAGGAAAACCTAAATTTCGGATTTTGATAAATTTACATGTTTTTTTCATCCTTGAATACGAATAAACCATTTTTTCATTGATTTCTATGGGCATGATATCTTCCGAAAATTTGAAAAAAATCGAATAAAATTTGACATTATTATTGCAATTGATGAAGCTACAGAACTTTCATTAAAGCAAAATAAATAAATAAATAAATAAAATAAAGTAACATGAACGTAAGTTATGGGATTCTTATTTGCACCACTTTTTTTGGGTAGATATGATTTTAACCGTAGATTAGCATAGCATAATTTCTACTTTAACCGATGTAACCCACGAAAAGTATAGCGATCAGCATTAAAAGTCGAATTTTCATCGAAAATATATCGGTGGTTGTCCATATATAGATGAAATGACTTTTATCGGTTTGTGGGCATGTACAATATATGGCAAATAGCTGGCTCTTCGTAATTTCGAAAACCACTGATACAATTTGGACCAAATTTGTGTAGTAAGTTTCATGCATTATATAGGTCAGGATATATTTTCAAAAAATATGTACAGTCCAGTTATCAAACGGGGTACTTCGAAATAGTATTACATGTCATCTTTTTTCACTGTGAAAGAAGTAAATCCATTGCATTATATAAGGAAAGTTATGTGCTGCTAACATCAGATATTTTTTACTTTTGGCTTCCAAATCAATTATTCATCGAGATTTATGATTGCTTCATCAGGAATGTCTGCAGCTGTTATCGTCTGATTGCTGTATTTAAATTTCGCAAATTTCTCTGCGCGATTGTGGAAGGGTTTAAAGATAATTCTGTATGCTTATGTCACGCAGTTTTTATGTCACTCAGGTTTAGTGTGACGATGGAAAATACGTATAGTGGAATCACGGTGCCAAGCACCAAGCATATAATAAGCAATACGAAGTTAAGTGGTAGATGCAACTATGCTAACTATGTTAAACCGTGAAAAGCCGTAAATGTGTTAAGCTGTGAAGTTTGTTTTGTCACAACTCAGGATCATTTAGAAAGACTCTCGTCCAGAAATATCCCGAATGACCTGCTGCACAAATAAAGTACACTTTGAAATAAATCAAACCCTTACCTGGTAAGGCGCAAATAAATGCACAATCTCAAGAGACAAGATGTTAAATAACCACACGGGTGTTTGGATATAAATATAATCTCTTTTACTTAGTAACGTAATTAAGAAGGCAGAAAATAAGATGATGAGCTGAATAGCTTTCAGCTCAACATTTGATATCTGTAACACTGCACAGTACACTGGACTCAGGATAGAACTAATTTAACTGCTGACACGAAATTAACCAAAGATAATAATACGATTTCAACAACATAAATGGAAGCGGCAAGGCAGCAACACATGAGAATATAATAAACAGACAATTAGGGTATGGTCTTAAAACACAGGAGAAAACCCCGCACTCAGAGATACGATATACTTAGTAAATTTAGAAGAACACGATATTAACGTTACTTGAATTAAGATGATCTGCAGCTAAAATAATTAGACGGAAGTCAGAGATTACTTTACGTAGATAGAGAGCTTAAGTTACACTTCCATAACTGCAGGAAATAGATACAGTAGTTGCAGCGAGAGGTCACCTTATCTCAGAACAAGTCTTTCTAGAGAAGAGCGTTGGATCATACATCCACCGTAATTGCCTTCGGGTAAAACCCGTTCTACAGAAAGGCCGGCTCACCTAGAGGCGTTTAGGAACACTTAGGCCCGACCAGGGTACAGTTTCATTCAGGTCCCTCGTTCTCCATCATCAGTGGTCGAAGTTCCTCGATGTCCGTCGATGAAGTTGACGTCTTCTTCGGCTCTCCTTCCCCCCCGGCCCATGGAGGCCAGGAATAGACTTGGCCGACTCTCATACTCCTAGGTGAGCAACATCGAAAATGGTCCAGGCCAACCTGTGAGTGTCGACGACCAGACAGAAAGAAGAGCCCCGAATACTCTTTGCTACATGGTTTTATGCAACTAGTCGGATTCAGGACCCAGAATCACTCGGACCTGCGAGAAGGCTTATTTATAGTTTTAGACCAATAGAAAACTCCACAGACATACCCTCTTCAACTTACGGCAGGGTCCCGAAACTGAAATATGCCGATACAGCATACCCTCGACGCGAGGTCTCAATCTCCTCCATAAGTTTCATTCCAAAATCTATTGTATCGAAAATGCAAGCCTTGTATAAACATTACCAGGTCTCGAGCAAGCACCATCCGCTTTGCCCGGGAATGAAAACCTTGAACTATAACGGCCAAATATACACCTCTCTGTATGCGGTTTTCATAGAATAATAAAAATGGCGAAGAGCTTTCCTTTTAGTATAGAACATTTTGTATAATAATGAATTTAAAAGACAAGAGGGATAATTAAAGCAGGGTTTAAAATGATGTACAAATATAGAATCTTGATAATTAATATATAATTTGCGATTTTTACACAGGTGTTGCGAGATTATGAAATCTCGTCACAACACTTATAGGTTAATGAATTCAATTAATCCATGCTTAAACTTTCTGAAAACGCCGGATATCTTTTCTAGTGTAAAAAAATAAAATATATTTAAGGAATCAAGGGATTTACAAGATATTTGGTATGTGGATTATTTTAAAACTGTAACAGCCTATTACCTATTGATTTTAAGCGAAATCGAGTAATAAGGAATGCTATAATTTGTGTTAAAGTTTCTTCCCAATATCAAAGCATTATTCTTTATATAATATAAAATCATCTGCTGAGCATATCAGGTACTTTTCTTTTGAAATGTGGAGCATATGACTAATGAAACTTTATTTTTCTCCTACCGTATTTCAAGATTAGCTTTGTAATTATTCTGTGTGAAAAAATATTCTATTAATTGGTTTCTAATGCGTATATATTTTATTTAAAATACAAAAAAAAATAGCTATTTAGTTAACGGAGATAAAATGACTTTTTGATATCCCAATTAAAATGAAAACAGTAAACCGAAAATTCAACTTCTGATTTAAACCGTTTATTGGAGACTCTAGTAACAATAATATAAATATCTCAGCTGTGGTTCTAGTCCGATGGAGCTGAAATGGCTTTTGAATAATATTATAATATTTTGTAAAATAAAACTCCAATAAAGTTCAATAAGTTTATTTGATTTTTTCAGACTCATTTGTCTCGTTTACATGCTTTAAAAACGCTACAAGTTATTCGCTAACTGTTTATAGCTAGTAGCAGTTTAGCGAATTTTATAGCATTTTAGCGATCATTTAAAGTTTTTGCCTGAATTACATCTATATGTTCCGATCATAGACGTCATGTCAAAATATCAAACTATTTTAACTAATTTGCTTGGCGGTCTATAGGGTGTGTCGGGATTGTTTTTACAAAAGCAGAGGGGTGATAGTACCCCGCCAGACGAGCAATAATTACCATGGAACATAGGGCCGCATTGCACTCTGAGAGGCTGAAAAGAAGCACGTCGAACCGCCTCGACATGAAGCAGTCAGCGCCTCGGACGTCATTGTGTACCTGCCTACGTAGCATCTCCTACGCCAGACACGAATGCAGTTACCGCATGCAAATGTCCAGGGAGCAGAATCAGCATAACTGGCTCCTAGTAGATTCCGGCGATAGCCAATCAGAGCACACGTTGCCCTTTAAAAACCGGCACAACTTCAATGCTGCAAGTTATTCCCGTGATAACATCGTCCGACACGTTGCCTGAATGCTATGGCGGAGTACACCTACGAGGAATTGGCGGACATGCACCTCACATACGGTGAAGCCAAAGGGAATGGACGCGCAGCACGAAGATTGTACGAGCAGCGGTTTCCAATGAGTCGTATTCCCAGTCATCCTACCTTTGCCAGTGTCGATCGACGACTGCGAGAAACCGGGTCGTTCGCCATCGCTAACAGCAATGCAGGACGTTCCCGAATTGCACGAACGTCTGAACTGGAAGAGCGAGTCCTGGCGAGATTTGCAGCAGCTCCGTCCACTAGTGCGCGAGCGGTGGCAGACGAAATGGGTGTTTCTCAGAAAGTGATGTGGCGTATTTTACACGAGGAACGCATGCACACTTACCACGTGCAACAGGTGCAATCTTTGCACCCAGATGATTATCCCCGCCGGGCAACCTTTGTGCAGTGGATGCTCGGGATGAGGAATACCGATCCACGATTGCCTGCATTAGTTTTATGTAGAGATGAGGCAACGTTCAACAGAGAAGACATTTTCAACATGCACGATCAACACGTGTGGTCTGCCTGTAATCCCCATTGCACAACCCATCTTAAACACCAGCACCGGTTTACCGTGAACATCTGGACAGGTATCCTTGGTGATTATCTGGTCGGCCCGTACATCCTGCCAGACCGTTTGTCCGGCGCAACATACCGTATCTTTTTGGAGCACGTGCTCCCCAGTTTACTGCAGGCCGTTCCGCTCCCCATCCAGAGCGACATGTGGTTTATGCACGATGGAGCCCCGGCCCACTTTTCCATCACGGTTCAGAACTCCTTGAATGCCAGATATCCCGCACGCTGGATCGGACGTGGCGGACCTGTGGCGTGGCCTCCTCGCTCATCAGACTTCAACCCACTGGACTTTTCTTCTGGGGCCACATGAAATCTTTAGTGCACGAGAATCCTGTGGACTCGGCGGAAGATTTCGTCGCGTGCATCGTTGTTGCCGCAGACCACATTAACACAACACCCGGAATCTTCGAGAGGGTGCGTCAGTCATTCCTTCGACGGTATGAACGGCGCAACGACACGCGTAGTCGCCACTTTGAGCACTTGCTGCGAGTTTGTCGTTGCATAATAAATGTGTTTATGAAACGTTTGGTATCGTTCATTCGCTTTCCCAACACTGGTGTACGTGCAGGTTCGTATTCCAATTTTACTCTTTCCTGCCTCTCTGAGTGCAATGCGATCCTATGTTCCATGGTAATTATTGCTCATCTGGTGGGGTACTATCACCCCTCTGCTTTTGTAAAAACAATTCCGACTCACCCTGTATAAATTGAACTTATACAGTACATCTGACGATATTTTAGGTTCAAGTTAATATATGAACTTTCCTAGCGGCACATAAAGACATACTTGAATACTTCTATTTTCATATATTCGGTTTAAATTTTATTAATTGTTAAACATCTTTCAAATTCCCAAGTTCATTTAATTTTCTAAAAATTTTAAAACTAAACAAAGTAGTTCCTGCGTGTGCAATAATATTTCAAGGAAGAGAAAGTTAAAACATTGAGCTGCAATGCTCCTGACATTTTAAATAGTCCAGCTTTTCCACCAATCGAAAAAACCCAGATAAGAATATTAAATTTAAAGATATTGTAACCACTATAGTTCAAAAACTAAGAGATAAATACAAAATATAATTATATAAACTTGTAGGGCTTTCAAAGTGCTACAATATTTTTCTTACTGTTCATACTTTATTTTTTGAGATATAAGCATTGCAAACTTGAAAAACGGAAATTTTTTAATTTTCTTCAACTTGACAAGATGCTTACTCGAAAATTTAAAAAAAAAATTAAAAAATATATATATACATATAGAAAAAATATTTTATAATACATATTTTGTCCCTTACGATTTACATCAATCTTTTATAGTTTCGAAGATATTTAGATAGAAAGTAAGACAAATGAAAAGACTCGCACGCACAGAAAATTTTATTATCTAAGTTTACTAGAAAAAAAAATGTAATAATAAAATATTAAAATTATTTTTATATATATTCATAAATTTAATAGATGCCCAAATTAATAAATGCCCCAAGCATAGATGTTATTCATATCGAAATATGATTACGTAAGTACCAGTGAATATATTTAAGAAAATGTATATTTATTATCTAAGAAGGCAACAAATATGTTTGTTTACTTTCAGTATATATTTCTCTTGTGTTCTTATGAAAAATTCCTCATCAGACAGTCCATAAAAATGTCCATTTAAGTATGAAAAGCTTCTGTCTTTGGTCAAAGAATTTGCGAAAACAACGTAGATTGCAATATGTCATACTACCTAAGTACTTGCTTAAAATTATTTTCTGGAAAATTCCACCTAAATTATAAATACTGCTTTCAACGTATATTTAGCGTGTGCATTCACAGCTTTGTAGGAAAAATTTGAAAGATTTATGTTTAACAATTTTTCCATCTATTTTTCCTTTATATTTTGTCTTTTAAAACAATATGCTTTTTTATATGTTACGAGAAGATACACATGTAATTAAACAAGAAAGATCAATCATGCTCAAAGCATTGATTATGAATTACTTTCCAACTTCAATGCAATTTTATTTAAACATATCTAAAATGCAATACATTCCTCGGTAATATTTTAAAACTTATCGCAATACTACATTAATGTATTATATTTAAAAACTTAAACCTTCATCGAAAAAAATGAACTTCATTCAAATGACGGCATTGAAATATAAATTGCCTGGTTTAAACTTCTCTGAAATGCGATACATTCCGCGTTAATATTTTTAAAATTATCATAATAATACGATAATTTATTATATTTGAAAATTTCATCGAAAACAACTGAAATTCATTCAAATGACGTCATAGTTAAAATAACACGTCTGGCTCTCTCTATAACAGCAGCATTTCAATCATAGCATTTTCCCATTCATTTCATTCAGCACTGTACTAAAATAATTTATTTTATTTAAAAACTTAAGACCATGGAACTACAAATAATTAAACTCTATGCTTAAAACTTCATCGAAAAAAAACGTCCTTCTCTTTGTAAAATCAATGAATATTTCATTTGTGTTAAAGAAATACAGCAATTTTAATACAACTCATTCTACATATTTTGCTGTTTACATTTTACATAGGTGAAAAATAGGCTTCGTTGTAGAAATAATCAAATTTGGATGATCATTTAAACTCAAATATATTGTAATTGCGTTGTTTCAGTATGTAGATGCACATAATTTAAGCAAAAATAAAGCGGTTTTAGGACGGATACAACACTCAATATGAATTAAAAAGAACTTTAAAAATCACGATTTTGAGGCAAGATGGATGCCATATTTCATTTTGAAGTGGGTCACGTGATCTTTTCATATCATGGTCACGTGATCGCTTCATATAAGAGGTGTAATTAGTATTTTAATTTTTATTTAAAAAACTACTGAATATATTTTGCTGAATTTTTTTTTATATATTTTATGAAATAATTTGAATATTACCTAAAATTTTCGAAGCAATTTGTGAATTTTAATCCGCTTAAAAAATGTTTGAAAAATTAGGTCACATAGGGTTCAATGTATTTCATTTTTTCAACCCGGGTTCAATCCAAAACTAATTGGGTGATATTATTTATTTATATTCATATAGGTCCAACAGATCGTCTGAACAACATACTAAAATTTAATTTTGATTAAGTCATTTTTACGGCAGTTATCGTGTTAACGGACAGACAGACAGACAGACAGAATGAACAAAGTCATAAACACTTTTCATATATAGTTTAAAAGTAAAAAAAATATTTTAGGCTTTTAACAGCTCTAAATAATACAAAATTGATGCTAAAAAGTTTAAATATACGAGTAGTAAGATATCAATTAACAAATGAATAGTAGTGTTGAAAATATTTCCTTAGGATATATTATCATTATTTGACAGATTTGTGACAAAAGTTCAAAATTATGTCCATAACTTGAGTTGTATATTGTATATCAATCGTAAAAAAATGTAATAGTTCTAAAAAATAAAGAATATCATTTTAAAGCCAATATTTTTAGTAGTTAGTGAAATAGTATCAAAGTAAAAACATATTCTTAACGAGTTTTGAACATGCTTCTAAAATTCGCTTTATAATAATCTCAGTAACGCCCATAAAGATAAACTGAAAAGAAGTACAGTATACAATAAATTAGTAATGATATAAAGCGGTTTCGGAGGCATAAAACAACCTCCTTCTTTAGGGTAAAAATACAGAAAGAAAAATGATTTTCTATAAAACTTAAAAAGTAAATAACTTTAAAAATGTTCTTCAATTTCCCTAAAATTACATAAGATGCACATAATTCAGATGGATATGCGAAATAAAATATTTTAAAAATGTCGTCACCTTTAACAAATTTTCGAAAAGCAAAGAAAACATGGCGCGGAAGCCTTTTTCATTATGTTTGTCATATTTCGTCATATCATGACTAAATTCCTTATTCGTTATTTTTTTTCGATGACATATAAAGAATTTAGTTTTATTTCGCATAAATTCTTTAACAGTTTCTTTTTTTCGCGTTGACAATAGTTTGGGTGATGCCTACGGATGTGTTTGGCTTACTTGTGTTAATAAAATCTATTGTGATACCATTAACATCCATAGCATAGTTCAAATTATTAATAGTACAATATTCTATATATTACCAATATTGTTGATAGAATTATCATTATTTTCTACATGAAATAATACTGTGAAAATCTTAAAATTTGAAAAATTCAAGTTATAATCATGAGAATAACTAAAAACGCTATCTAGTAATAGAATTACTAAAAATTCTATCTAGTTAAAGTTTTTTCTATAATGTACCTGTCATTATAGTTTCACAACGGTACGTGTATTCGCTCTTGGCTTATCATGACAATAACTCACACACACACACATATATATATATACATATATTTACGTATACTAGCAGCATATCCGTTCTTCGTATGGAGTTGTATAATATAAAGAAACTTAAAATTCACAATCATGTGCAAATTTTTATAGTATACTAAATGACATTTTTAATCAAATTATTCTGTTAAAATATTTAATTTAATGCTCCTAAAAACAAGTTTAAGAATCTCTGTTCTCGCTATACAAAATTATCTTCACGGGCAGATCTGAAGAATAAAATATCCTAGCTCCTTTTGCAAGAAAATTTACAAAAAATATGGATTTGAATCAATATATGCAAAATAAAAGAATTAAAATTGCATGGGACCCGTACTACTTATATAAGCGAATATTAGAAGATATAACCTGTATTAGTAGATTACGTGTATAAATTGAAAATATCAATAAACCCGTAATCTTTAAACCTGAGGACAGTGATTGATTCTAATATATGCCAAAATGAAAGTGCTAAAATTATATGGGAAATGATAAAATTAAATGAACCCGTGCTACTTATAATGTCGTAGATTAGAAGATATGTCCGGATGTTAGTAGAAGATTACCCGTATTACAATATGAGTCTGAAAAATATTTGCTAAAATAAAACAGATGAAGTTTTAAATTGAAATGATCAATAGTTCCCATAATCTTCAGTCCAGAAGGCCGTACTTGATTCCAATATATGTCAAAATATATGCCAATATACCTGCACTACTTATATTCTTGTAGATTAGAAGATATATCCGTGCATTTGTAGAAGATTACTCGTACTACGTACAATAAACAAATCTTGCGGCAATAAAACAAGATATAACCTGATTTAGTAGTATATAACCTGTATTAGTAGTATATAACCTGTATTAGTAGATTACATGCATAAATTGAAAATTCCAATAAACCCGTAATCTTTAAACCTGAAGGCAGTAATTGATTCCAATATATGCTAAAATGAAAGTGCTAACTCTTTTAATTTTTAAAAATTTTTCTGAAACATTTATTTGAAAACGTGCTATATCCCAAGAGCGATCCAGGCTGAAGTTTTAAAGGGCGTGTCGTTCGTTTTTACTTTCCTTATATACATAATGTATAAGGAAAGTATTGTGACGGGGTCGAAAATTCGAATTTGAGTTTTCGACAGGAGAGCACATTTCAAGCATCCATGATCACGAATCAAGCATTTTTGAAGTGATGTCTCTCTGTGTGTGTGTGTGTCAGTGGGTCTGTGGAGACGATAACCGACGAACGAATGGACCGATTCGAACGAAATTTGGTACAAAAATCACAATCCATAAACACTGGAAGCCTATTGTTTTTATACGCAATCGAATGTTCAGAACCCCCTAAATTTTCAAATGAAAATTTGAAAAAATCGTCAAAAAATCAAAACCACTAATAAAGTTACGCAAATAGACATTTCTTATGTAATTTTTCATTAGAAAACGATTGGCATAAATTTTAGAACGCTAACATGAACCGTCCTCGGATATTGTACATTTTTCAAAAAAAATATCAAAAAGTCATATAAAATAAAAATTTTCCTATTGAGAAACATGTTCACTTTTCATATGTAATACCATGCGATAAATTGAGTGACATCATTCTCATGGATCTAGCTCGTTCCATTCATGAGAAAAGATACTTTGAATAATACTTTTGTATTTGAACGCCAATAGTCATTTATTTATATGCTGTAAGAATAACATATTTTTTAGTGCATAACGCTTGGCGAGATTTTGGCGACGAATTTGGCGGAATGTCGCCAACTTGGCGACTTTTTAAAATGCTGCCAAATTAACGAAAATCTCGCCAAATGGATAAAAATGACGCTAAATCATTGAAAATGACGATTAATTGTCGAAAATTCAATATCTTGGAAAGAATATTAGTATCAACTATAAGAAAAACCTATTTTTTTACTGTAAAAGTAGCAAATTCATTACATTATATAAGGAAAGTCATGTGTTGCCCACATCAGATTTTTTCAATAAAAAATTACATATGAAATGATTATTTATTTAACAGTATTGAAAATTCTGATTTCTAAAAAAAATTATCTGAAAATCGTGCAATATCTTTGGAATGAGAAAAACTTGATCAACGTATAAAGACACAATTAATACAAAAATGCAGCATATAGCTGTTTCAGGTACATGCTGGATCCCCTTCGTCAGTGCAAGAGAACCAGCAAACCCGAAGTCTAAAACAGGAACCGGCGCAAAAGGAAGAAGCAGGGGGATTATATACCCAAGATCTGGATTAAGAGAGAGCCAATCAGAAAGCCCCAGGGGGTGCAGCCAATCCGAAACGACAAGTAATACGCAAAGTTACCGTGCGTCAAAGCACTGCAGAAATATCCCGACAAGATAAGCCAAGTCAGAACAAGAATAAATGGGATCCACGAGAAAAGGAGCTTTTGTCGCAATAAAGAAGGGGATCTAACGTATCCTTGAAACAGCCGTATGCTGCATTATTGTATTTTCTGTGCATTTATACGTAGACTTCCTTCATACAAAAGGCATTGCACTAATTGATATTAGGAATGGTTCACCCTAGTGTTCTCAAATTTATGTAGTTAGTATTCTAAAGAAAAATTACATACGAAATGATTATTTATTTAACATTATTAAAGGTCTTGATCTTTTCATGATTTTTTTCAAAAATCAATGTCCAAATTTTGAATGATTTTCAAAAATCATTCAACATTTTAGGGTCGAAATATTTTTCAAGCATTCGATTGTGTTTTAAATCAATAGGGTTCCAGTGTTCATTAAATGTAATAATCGTACCGAATTCCATTTAAAATGCTCTATTTGTTTGAGCGATATCGCATACACACGTACACACGTACACTAGCATACACAGACATATCATCTCCAAAATGTTCGATTCGAGATCAGCGATGCTTAAAACTTGCTCTTCCGTCGAAAACACGAATTCGATTTTTCGATCCCGTCAAAAAATTTCCCCTGTACAATGTAAGTAAGGAAAATGTTTACTACTACCATACATACATAGTATGTAGGGAAAATGTTACCCTACTATACAATGCATGTAGGTAAAATAATATAAGAGAAATAAAAATATAAGACATTTCTTTTTCAACTAACATTTTTCAAGACATTTCTAAAATGATAAGTATACTGCATTTTTGAAAACAAAATCTATGATCCATGACTTAGTAGAACCTATGTTTTTTCTTACACGTACTATTTTTCTTTCTTACATCAAAATAATGTATTTTAGCAACGTCCTATACGTGAACATATGTATCGCTGTTAATAATTGCTGTCAGTTTGGAATTGATAAATGAAAAATAATCTTACACCGAATATTATAAACCCGGTAAAGCACAAAACAAAAATTATGTTTTTGCAAAGCACAATCTTCCCAGCACATACTCTATAAAGATCTTTCCCTTTAAAGGTCTGGAATTGAGAAAAAATATTCAACGTAATTAATCACAAATTAATTACTACGCATCACACATATAGCTGTTTCGAGGACACCTGGGATCTCATTTATCAGTGTCAAAACGGGACGAAGAGATTCAACGTTCTTCAAAACAGCTTTATGCTGCATAATTAGATACTGGTTCTCTCACGTTAACTTATACATACTCGTATAAGTAAACAATTTGAATTTTAGAAAAATAATCATCAACAAACAGTTAAATATATAGGTAAAATCGCAAAATTTACTTAAATTTAAATGTTTCACCTTGTTGGTTATACCACCCAATTAGCTCAGAAGGCGGAATTTACAGTATCCAAAATTATTGTGATTTGTTGTGTTCTTGAATAGATTTGCATAATCATATCAATCCTACTAGCATATTTTGATAAAAAAAATATAGAAACCTTAATTTATATTATTCATAAATAAATATTTTTGTAATTAAATGACGTGACTTTGCGCACAATCATTAAGGAACTGGATCACAACGTAAACTGCAGCGCAAATCAAGATAAATGAGCATACATGTGTTTCGGAAATCATCCGAATTACATTCTTCAGTGCAACAAGGCTGAACTTAAATGCTGGAATAAGAGCAAGATTATGTCGGCTAAACGGATAACGGCTAAGCGTCAGATTCCAATATATTAGCGCTGCTTTATGTGACAAAAGGGAAATAAGCTCACGTGCAGCCTTGTTGCACTGAAGATGGAAGTCCAGATAATTTACGAAACGTACATATGGTCATTTATCTTGAGTTACGCTGCATTTTACCTTGCGAACCAGTTATTTATTAAATATTTTAGTATTCATTTTTAACACTTTACAACAAAGTTGAAAAGTGTTTATGACCTTGTTCATTCTGTCTGTCTGTCTGTCTGTCTGTCCGTTAGCACGATAACTGCCGTAAAAATGACTTAATCAAAATGAAATTTTAGTATGTTGTTCAGACGGTCTGTAGGACCTATGGGAATATAAATAAATAATATCACCCTATTAGTTTTGGATTGAACCCGGGTTGAAAAAATGAAATACATTGAACCCAATGGGACCAAATTTTTCAAACATTTTTTAAGCGGATTTAAAATTCACAAATTGCTTCGATAATTTTAGGTAATATTCAAATTGTTCCATAAAATATAAAAAAAAAATTCAGCGAAATATATTCAGTAGTTTTTTAAATAAAAATTAAAGTAATAATTTCACCTCTTACATGAAGCGATCACGTGACCATGATATGAAACGATCACGTGACCAACTGCAAAATATAATACGGCATCCATCTTGTCTCAAAATCGTCATTTTTAAAGTTCTTTTTAATTCATATTGAGTGTTGTATTCGTCGTAAAACCTCTTTATTTTCGCTTAAATTCTGTGCATCTACATACTGAAACAACGCAATGACAATATATTTGAGTTTAAATGAGCATCCAACTTTGATTATTTCTCTAACGAAGCCTATTTTTCACTTATGTGAAATGTAAACAGCAAAATATGTAGGATGAGCTGCATAGGAATTGCTGTATTTTTTTAATGCAAAAGAATTTAGCTCATGGAGTCTGCATAGCTGATATGAAAGAAATATTCATTGACTTTACCGAGAGAAGGACGATTTTTTGCGATGAAGTTTCAAGCATAGAGTTAAATTACTTATAGCTCCATGGTCTTAATTTTTAAATAAAATAAATTATTATAGTATTGTGATGAATGACATGAATGGGAAATTATTTATGAATGAAATGCTGCTTTTTTAGAGAGAGCCAGGCGTGTTATTTTTTCTATGACGTCATTTGAATGAATTTCAGTTGTTTTCGATGAAGTTTTTAAATATAATAAATTATCGTGGTATTATGATAATTCTAAAATTGTTACCGAGTAATATATCACATGTTAGAGATGTTTAAACCTGGCAATTTATATTTCAATGCCGTCATTTGAATGAAGTTCATTTTTTTGGATGAATGTTTAAGTTTTCAACTATAATAAATCAATGTAGTATTGTGAGAAGTTTTAAAATATTACCGAGGAATGTATTGCATTTTAGACATGTTTAAATAAAATTGCATTGAAGTTGGAAAGTGTTTCTTAATCAATGCTTTAAGCATGATTGATCTTTCTTGTTTAATTTATAAACGATATTATACAGATTTCAATGTTTGTTCTATACCCCCTCTACTCCCCCCCCTAAATGTCGGAGCTTCAAATTTAAAACAATAAGTAAAGGGATAAATAGGGACTAAAGGAAGAAATAAGGGCACCGTTTTTGGATACTGTTTTTAATATAGATTTTTATGTAAATCTAATTTTATTTTTACGTCAAAGGAGAAAGTTGTCTGTTCTTATTGACTGCATAAACGGTTTCTAAAAAAGCCATGAAGTTGTTTATATTTGCATTATAAACGAGGACTAAATGGCGGCTGTAGTAAATAATGTTTATGTAAGAAATGATTAAAAAAAAAAAAGAAATAAAAGTTTTAAAGATTTGTTTCTTTTCTAAATAGTTAATTATTATTAATGTACATAACGCGAAACCAGTTGCATTTTCAAAAACAAGTAAAATGTGATCTATGGTTTCACGGAATCTATATTTGTGAAATTTTTTTTCTAGCGTTAAAATATTAAATCTGTGATACGTTTTATACGTAATGTCGCTGTGATTAATCATTTGTAATTTAGAAGTGATGAATAGAAGATTTTCTTCCAGCAAATATTTTAAATAGTTTAAGTTTGAAAGTTAAAAAGTGGCGCTACACCTTTTAGTTAAGAAGTGGTTAGAAGTGGTTTAGTTAAGAAGTTAAGAAGTGTTAAGAAGTTAAGAAGTGTTAAGAAGTTAAGAAGAAGTTAAGAAGTGTTAAGAATTTAAGAAGAAGTTAAGAAGTTTAGTTAATAAGTGGCGCTACACCTTTCTTTTCACAACACTTTATTTGGTTTACATTGGGACTTTTTTGTTATGAATTATTATAACTAAAAGTTGTAATATACGCCAGGAATAGCTTTTTGACCGTTCACTATATACATAGTAAAATGTATAAAGTATTCTGACGGGAGTTGAAAAATTGGAATTTTAAGTTTTCGACGGAAGAGTACGTTTTAAACATTCCTGAATTCGAATCAAACATTTTATATCGAACAGTCTAGAGGGCATGGAAAAATCTTTTGATTGATAGTTACCAAGTTTAACAACGTGCACCCTCGGGGGTGAAACTTGTACACCCTCGGGGGTTAATGGCACCTTGAACACAAAAATTGTATCACTGCTATATTTTACTACAGTGATTAAAAATGTCAAGTTTCATGATCATTGAACCTCAATAATTCCTTTTATGCATAATATCAAATTTTAGATGCCATGCTAAGTAAAAATAAATTTCACTCGAATTTCAAAAATTCTATTTAGTTCTAGATTTTTTGTTAATACAGCCGGATATAAAGTTTTGTGAAAATCCATTAATATTTGTAACAGCTATTGTGTACGTAAAAAGTCGACCACAGACAGACGATAGACTACAGACAGACATAAATTTAGAATAATTGCAATATATTCAAGTAGTACTAAGACATATTGGCATCAAAATTGCGAAATCGAGAATTAGTATTAGAAAGTAAATATATCAATGAAGGTTGTATTAATTTTTATTTCTTTACTAATACTGTGAAAGTGACTGAAAAAGTTTCAATCCTACTTAATAAAAGTAGGTGTTTGTCAGTGTGTCTGTCTGTGCATATCGTCTGTATGTTGTTGTTGAGACCCAGACCGTCCGACCTACCAGAAAAGTGTAAGGTAACATATCGTCTGTATGTGAAAAATCAAAGCGTCAGATAGAGGTGAAATTTGCTATAGAGGTGCTCCAACTCCCCGTACGATGCACCACAGCGAGTTTTTTTTTATTCGAATTAGTTTAAAAGTTACGAACTTTTAAAGCCTTTAAAATTAAGTGTCTGAACCACACAGGAGTCAATCATGGCGCAGACTCTGTAACAGAAAGGACTTAGAAGGAAATTATCAAAATCTTTAAACAGTGATCTCAGCAAGGACTGAAATACAGCATAAAGTATAAGTAGTCCAGGTAAAAACTTCAAAGACTATAAATCTGTATGGAAAAGGAATAATGTTAACAGAAAAAGAAATATAATCTTTAATAAAACTGAACAATTTCAATGACTTTAACCAGTTATTAAGTCATAGAAACAAAGACTGAGTAGCATACTAGCAAAATCTTTAGAACAAAATTGAGTCTAATCTTTAATTACCACATGACTAAACATAGACTAAATCTAAACATTACAGCTCTGGTCAGGCATCTGCGTATGTCGAAAAACATAGCCTCACACCTGTGTGCTTAAGGAGGTAGTAATAATTGTCTGCCATTTTCATGTATAGAATTATAGTTTATTGAAATATAATTCAAAATTTCTATTTAGCAATAAAAAAAGTACTCAGAATTTAGTTTTCTTTTTGCTTTCTCGTACTATTGCATAAACAATTATTGGTTTTAAATAATGAAATTTTAAGAAAAATTGCGTTTTAAGGCTGCTTCCTAAATATATTTCGAGCAGTTTTAGAAAGATGCTTATCTGCGATTTGCATTTCGGATTCTGTTATGATCAATGCAATATTTATTTTTACTTCTTCACCGGCAATATTATACTGAAATAATTTTGATAATTGAAGAACTTCATTTCCAAACCTTGAAATAATTTATTGAACCAAATTATAATTTTAAATTAAAGCTTTTTTTCAGTTATCTGTATTTAATTTTTTTATTTATAATATTGTTAATGCATTTTTTATTTTTCGAATAAGTTCATAAGTTCTTTTATTTTCATCAAAACTCCACTCAAGATGTCAGCATAAATAAGCGTATCAAATATTTCTCCAACAGATCAATGTAAACTTACCGATTATTCCTTTTAATAAATTGAATAATCTTGTTATATGCAAATGAAATCACGTTAAATGAAAAAGACAAATCGCATTCGTAATAAGTGTTTTATTTTCATCAAAACTCTACTCAAGATGCTAGCATAAACAAGTGCATTAAATATTTCTCCAACAGATCAATGTAAACTTACCGATTATTCCTTTTAATAAATTGAATGATCTTGTTTATGTAAGTGAAATCACACTAAATGAGAAAGACAAATCGCATTTGATAAAATACTTCTCCGCTAAAGAGTGGGTAGTAATTCTTTCCGGAATTAACCACAAATATCAGAGTTCCTAATGGAACTGGATTAAAAGATCAGAAGTACGCTTAACCGAAGAAAAATTGTTTATTCCATTTACGTTAAAGTGCCAGATAAGAAATACATTGAGAAAGGAAAAGACATAAATGGTTTTATGGCCTCTCATAATGTTAGTTTCTTCTATTGTGTTGGATAAGATCATATAATAAAATTGCTTTTTTTAATGAGAATTAAATTTAAGTGATACTGCCGTGTGAATGTTTAAAAAGCCACTACTATAAACCACTCTGAAAATATTCCTGTGTTTTCGAAATTTAGGTGACTTGACGTAGTTTAAAAATATTACCAAGTTACCAAATCAAAGAGGAAAGTATATTAAAACTGTATAATTGAGGTTTGAATTTAACAGAAAAACAATTAATCATACTCTGTAACATTTTATGTGCCTTATGACAAAATATTATTTTTATCCCTTGTCACAAGATAGCAAATTATGCATTTCTTTTCTTGCTATCCAGTAGAGACACGAATTTGCAGTTAGTTTATTAGTAAATGAGGTTAGTCTCAGCAACAGCAGATAATATCTTATGGTATTTCCCATGGTCGGCCTTCATAATTACATGGCAGGTAGGGAGGTGTTCTTGTGTGTCCAAATTTTGTTTATATGTGCCTGCATATAGTCGTGATCTGTTAACAATCTAAAATTTGCTGCGAAGACTCTTGTTGGGATCGCGTGTGGAATTTGACTAGTGAGTAGTTTCACTCAAAACTGTTCAATGACATTTATATGTTTATCCTTTACAAGTACATTAATTCTATCGCATAACTCAGCTTTAACTTGCTGGTAAGTTGCAGGTTTCTCTTTCTGGGGCGTATAACTGCCTTCCTTTATCGATTAGTCGGAATGTTTATTTCCAAAGATTCTGCAATAGCTTGGGATTCACTGATATACAATATTTCAAGCTGTGTCCATAAGGTTATTTAACAGCATTTTAGTGTACATCTATTAAAAAAATATGCGTTGATTGAACTGGCGCGTTTGGTGTGTGCAAGCTGAGAAAGGTTACAAATTGAAGCTTCATAAATAAATTAAGAAACGGGCGAGTCCAGATTTGCCTTGGAATCAGATGATAAGCATGTAAGGGTCTGGAAAGAACGAGGCACACGCAATCAGACCAAGAACATCATCGAAAATTAGCATTCAGAGGTGGCAGCGTCATGGTGTGAACTGGAATTTCAATGGGATATCGCACAGAGCTGCATATCTTTAAAAGCGGTTCTGTGACGGCTGCGTTGTATCGAGAAGAAGTCCTAGACCCCATTGCGAGAATCTATGCTGCAGCAGTTGGTCCTGATTTCCTCCTTATGGACGATAATGCCTGACCCCATCGAGCTATCATCGTTGACGAATGCCTAGAAAAGGAGGATATTTCTCGTATGGAGTGACTGGCGTATTCCCCCGACCTTTGGAAACCCCTCCTTTGGAATGCCCTCGGGTGTGCTGTCTCTGCATGTTTATCTCCTCTAGCCAGTCTCAGAGAGTTGGAGACTGCCCTACTGGAGGAATGGCCATTGCTCACATCTGTGATGGTTGATTACCTCATTGAAAGCATGGAAAAAGTTTGTGTGAATGTCTAGGATGGTCACATAGCATATTAATGTAAGTTTCGTTTGGTTTGTTTGCCTTTAAACATCATTTTGTTAATGACCCAAATGTGACGTCATCATATAACTTACGAAAAGTAAATATTTTTTTTCATCTTTGTATATAATTCTTGTTTTCTTTAATATATAAACACATTTGCTACCTTCATGTACAATTTTGAGTTAATCAAAGCTTTACTTTTCCAATTTTGTTAATTTTACCGTCCGTGCTTAACTTTTAGAAGCCAGTGTACTTAGAATAGTGATAATAAAATAGTTAATGCAGAAAAACCAATAGTTTAAAATTTGTTATATATTTAAATGCCAAAATTTATGCGTATCAATTCAAATCAGCTGCATGCATACAAATAAATTGAGAGAACTACTAAAATAAACAATTTTTAGTATGAAACATCTTAGGATTCGGGGTACGAAGTAAATTATGAAAGAAATGTGAATGGAAGTGACATCATTTTGTTACGAGTAGCAAACAAGAAACCATAGTTTTAATTTTAGGTCCAAATCGGGTGACCCTGGAGACAAATCAGATGATCCTGAGAGCGAATTTGGGGAAATATCGCCACCTTAAATACTTGCGCGACTTTTGGAAATTTCGCGAATATTGTAGATTGGTTAAGTATTTTAATAGTTCATGCTTTTGAAAGAACTTTCCAACGAGTGTGTATTTATTTGTAAATATACGAGGTATATTTATCTCGTTGTAAATATACGAGGGTATATGTATAACGGGGGTTCTATTAATCTATTGAAACCGTAAAATTAAAGAAATAAAAAAAATTCAATTATAAAAATTATTTAAATATTTCTCTATGTACTTTGTACCATCGTCACACGCAATGCACATCAACTTTCTCCCATTCAAAATATCTTAAAAGATTGATGCTTCACATCAATCTATAACGAGTAACAGAGTTACTCACAACTTTTTTCTTCATCTTGATACTGATTGAAAATAGAGTAAAAATATGGAAAATGAATACACAAGAATTTCAAGTGTAGACTCATGCATCATGTATTTCTTCAAATAAAGTTAGAAACAAATCTATTCATTACGGCTACTTTTCTTGATAAAGTAAATGCTACAGAGCGAAGCAATTCATTAAATCACATAAAATGTGAAGGGTATAATTCAATAAAATACTATCGAGTAAAATATAGGGCAAGAATTCATTTGATGTTAACCACAAACATCAAAGTTTCTTCCTAATGGGTGCCGATTAAAAGGGTAGCAGTTCCTATAGCCAAAAAAAGAACGTTAAATTAACTTACGGGAAAAGTGCTCAGAAGATTAGATTAGAAATATATTTTGAAAACTCATGAAATGACATAAATGGGCTTCTTTGATAATAGTTTCTCCATTTGTATTAAATACGAAATACTTAGTAATAATTGATAAATTGAATTTTAAGTATCAATGTTGTTTAATTGATAGGAGATTGAACTAAAATCTCGTAGTGTCTATAGCATAAAAAGCACTCGTGGAGAAAATTTATATGAATATGCAATATGCATTTTGAATGACAGACAGGTTTCATCTGTGATTTATACCCTTTTTCCACTTAATATTTAACAATAATTCATTCCATTCACATGAATACAGAAAATCCATAGCCTCACTAAAGTATTGAACAACTTTTGTTGGTGGCAAAATATTTGCCATTCTATTGTTTTTGCAATTTTTTACCCTTGAAAGCATTTTTATCTCAGGATCTTCTATAGGTAGAGCTCAGAGGATGACTGATTTGGATTCAGTATCTAATTTCGGAGAAGAATGGGAGGTGTACCATGAATTTTCACTTGAGGGTTTTGCCTTTTGTTTTCATTTTATTTGAAACATTTATTCCTTAAAAATTGCCTATAAGTAAAGCTTAGTTAAAAATTGATATGGATTTATCATTAAATTAAAAAGGAGGTTGGATGGCTCCCTAAGGATGTTTACTACAGGTTCAAAATGTTTCTCTGAAATATCTATTCCTTAGAATTGACTGTAGATATAGCTCAGATAATGATTAATATGAATTCAGTATCATATTCTGGAGGGTGTTGAAGACCCAGACCGTCCGACTCATCCAAGGACGTGAGCAGCTATTTGGACGGACGGATTCTGGAGGGTATGAAGATACTCACTAAAAATTTTTACTACCGGTTTTGTAGATATCACTTGCCATTTAAAAATTTACATTTTCCTTGAAGATTCTATTTCTTGCAATTTGCTATAGATATAGTTCAGATGATGACTGATATGGATTCAGAGGGGAGAGTTCACTAATGATTTGCACTCCGGTTTCAAAATTCTTCTTAAATTTTTTTTCTCAAGATTGGCCATAGATGGAACGTATATAATGAGTACACGGATTCAGCATCGAATTTCAGACGATAATTGGGAGGTCTCTATGGATTTATATTTCCGGTTCTGAAGATGTCATTTCTGGTTTTCTCAAAAATTCGTAAGACGGTACGAACTAATTATGCAGGGAAATAAAAATGCTTAATAGTTTTGTCAACCATGAAGCGCGAACACCATTTTTCAACATATGAAGGATTCATAAATTTCTTGTACAAATTTTATCTTGCTTTAGACTTTTATTATACTAGCTTTGAACACGTGTTTTCCTTAGAAAATTCTAGTACTTTCTGGATGATTTTTATTTAACTAAGTTTACTACAGAATTTAGCATAGGCCGAGATTATGAGAGCCTTGAAGAGAAACCTTGTTTCATAGAAGATTCCAATACTTTCGGGATGATTTTTAGTTATCTACTAAGTTTACTACATAATTTAGAAGAGGCCGAGAATATGAGAACCTTGAAAAATAAATTTATTTCAAGGAATATTCTTGTACTTTCTCGATGATCTTTATTTAACTAAATTCACTACGCAATTTAGAAGAGGCTGAGAATATAGACTCGTAATTTGCGGGAAACAAAATTTTGAAGAAATTATGCCTTAGATCCTTATTAGAGGTTCTGTTTCAATTATTGAATATTTTCGAAAATAGAAATGTGTGCGTATAAAAGCATAAAATTTGTTCTAATTAATTATCATATGGAGAAATTGTTTTATGTCACAAGGAATAAGTGTGACCATTTGCGAATAAGGAACTGCTCTTTCATATATATTTGACATACAAAGGAAACATATTGTTATTTTGAGAGTATAAGACTATATGAAACTAATAAAAATCTTCAAAAGAAGAGATAATCAACAAATGCAAATATATTTTGTGACGAACATATATTATAAGCACACACTGATGAAGTTAAATTTTAGATTCCCTCTAAGAGGATATTTGAGTCATAAATTGCATAAATTTTACTGCTATTGGTTATGAAAATACATATTACACCATCTAAAGTTATTTTAGTAATGTTTAAAGAATTATATTCATTACAGATATTATGGTTCTTTATCTAGAACTTCTTTTACTTCGACCCAGACCGTCCAACCTACTAGAAAGATATAAGGTATCTGTCTGGACGGCTGGGAAGTGCCACTCAATTTAGACGGAAACACAGTGGGGGAGGTAACCACGGGGACCGTACCTTACTTCCCCAACCACCAACCTCTCGGAAGGACTTACGGACCCACATGTTTAACGTGATCGTACTCCCCGTGAACATGCCGGCAGTTTTGGCAGTGGCGGGAATCGAACCCGGGCCGACAGAGTGCAATTCCCGCGCGCTAGCCACTGGGCTGTCGCGCCTCTAATATATAACTTGAAATATTGTGTTACATCTTAATTAAATAGCCTTAATGCAAAGAATAAGTCTTATTTAATAAAATGATTGCATGTGGAGGTCGGACAATATTTTTTTTCCCGAAACGAACCACAAAGTAATAGAGTTCCCTAATGGAGCGGATTAAAAGAGCAGCAGCTCGCAACCAAAAATACCTTTAATCCATTTATGGGAAAGTGCTTAAGAGATAAGATAAGATTTATATTCCAAAATAAAAGTCATAAAAGAACATAAATAGTTTTATGTTCGTTCATGGTGTAAGTTTCTCCTGCTATATTGGATGCGAGAGACATACCGACTTTATAAAAGTTCATTTTAATGGTGAATTGCGTTTAGGTGGTCCACAATTATTTCGCTGATTTAAAATGTGAATATGGTTCATGTTAGTCAAGTATGGTTCATGTTAGCGTTCTAAAATTTATGTCTATCGTTTTCTAATGAAAAATTACATAAGAAATGTCTATTTGAGTAACTTTATTATCGGTTTTGATTTTTTGACGATTTTTTCAAAATTTCACTCGAAAATTTAGGGGGGTTCTAAACATTCGATTGCATATAAAAACAATAAGCTTCCAGTGTTTGCGGATTGTGATTTTTGTACCAAATTTTATTCGAATCGGTCCATTCGTTCGTCAGTTATCGTCTCCTAAGACACACACACACACACTACTTCAAAAATGTTTGATTCGTGATCACGGAATGCTTGAAACGTTCTCTCCCGTTGAAAACTCGAATTCGAATTTTCGATCCCGTCGCAATACATTCCTTATACATTATGTATATAAGGAAAGTGAAAATGGCCCAGATCAAAAATGGTGGCAAATAAAAAACAACAACCAAGAATGGTTTTAGTATACACACAAATTGTACTAACTATGGTAGGAATATAACAAAAATTATAAAATGGTCGAGCAATCCGCTGTGATCATTTCACATGGAATGACTCGAAATAAAATTGAAAGACACATATCGTACTGTCACCCAACTCACCAAAGCTGATGCAGAGATAGATATACTTATAAGAACTGATGTTACAGAAAAATTTATGACCCGAGAAATTAAACTTCTTTCTTACGAGCGTGTGGCGATTAATATTCTTCTTGAGTGATCTGTCTATTATGAGAAAAACACTCTGAAAATGAATATAGAAAAAGGTAGTTTTAATTACGATAATAATAGTTTAAATTATTTTGAAAGGGTTGTTTTAATTCCGATATTTTAATATTTTGGACTATATTGATAAGGTGAATCTAATTTCGATATTTTTATAATTTGAACTATTTTGATAAGGTGGTTCCAAATTTAATATTTCAATATTTAGAACTTTTAGAAAAGATGGTTCTAATTTCGACATTTTAATAATTTTAACTCTTTTGAAAAGGTGGTTTTAATTTCGATATTTTAATAGTTTAAACTATTTTGAAAGGGTTGTTTTAATTTCGATATTTTAATATTTTGGACTATTTTGAAAAGGTGATTCTAATTTCGATATTTTTATAATTTGAACTATTTTGATAATGTGGTTCCAAATTTAATATTTCAATATTTTGAACTTTTAGAAAAGATGGTTCTAATTTCGACATTTTTATAATTTTAACTCTTTTGAGAAGGTGGTTTTAATTTCGATATTTTAATAGTTTAAACTATTTTGAAACGGTTGTTTTAATTTCGATATTTTAATATTTTGGACTATTTTGAAAAGGTGATTCCAATTTCGATATTTTTATAATTTGAACTATTTTGATAAGGTGGTTCCAAATTTAATATTTCAATATTTAGAACTTTCAGAAAAGATGGTTCTAATTTCCACATTTTAATAATTTTAAAATGTGGAAAGGTGGAAAAGGTGGTTTTCATTTCGATATTATAATATTTGGAACTCTTTTGAAAAGGTTGTTATAATTTCGATATTTTAATTTGAACTTTTCTGGAAAGGTAGTTCTAATTTCGATATTTTAATCGTTTGAAATATGTTTGAAAAGTCGGTTCTAATTTTGATGTTTTAAGATTAGAACGTTTTAAAAAGAGGACAACTATGTACAAATATATTACTCACATAAAACTATTTTGGTTCCAGTGGAAAGCTATTACCGATTTTTATACATAATTTTGCATTGAGGGTCGATTGAAGTCATTAATTTTGGACTAGCATTATATATATAAATATTAAAGTTAATGGACTATGACCACGTTCAAGCTACATATGACATATGGTTATTATTGACCTGTTTGTAATGTTGATACTGTGTCATTATATTAAAAATTTTGGAAGCGGATGGAATGCAGATTTTTATAACTTTTCTGTCCGTATGTATTTTACACAGCGTATAATACTGGTAATTAGTATTTTTCCATGACCAATTTTCTTTTCAACGATGCTCTTTATAAGAAATATAACAAAGCCATTCATCAAAGCTATTTTCAAATCTGGTGACATTAGCAAAACATGAGAGCAGGAATAGCACAATTTTTATTCTTCAAAATAAAAAATCTGATTTGGGCAGCACATGACTTTCCCTGCAGATTTATATTCATGTTCTCTTTATTTCTTCAATAATTCATTAGATTGAGTTTAACTGCACAAAATAACACCCATAATTATTTTAAATTATATTGAATTTTCACTTTTAATTCAATTGTCGTTTTTATTTGGTAAGTGGACTTTTTTCAAAGGTAGCGAAAATCAAAAAAACTAAAATATCTCGAGAACGGTTTGTCCTAGTAATAGGGTTGGTCTTATTCTTTTCAATGCCAAAAACTATATATAAAACAAGCATTTACCTGATATATTTGATCATACGTAGTCTTTTATTTTAGATTTTGAAGAATTTTGCGGACTATTACGCAACAAAACGCAGGTTCCTTTTTCCCAATCATACCAAAATCTAATCAGCACCAAAATAACCCACATGTGACTTTCCTACCAAATTTTGTGAATTTGATCTGCTAATATTTTGCTGGAGTAGATATAGACGTTTTTTACATTTCCTTTTGCAAAAAAGACAGGTTCTTTTATCCCGAATTAATTGTACCAAAATCTAATCAGCACCAGGGTCAACCACAAGTGACTTATGAAATTTTATGAAATTCGGTGTATTAGTTTTTGAGTTACAGTGGATACATATATTGCACAGGTAGACAGACACACAGACACGCACACGTCACGCTAAAAATACTTTTTTCTCGTTCTAGAGGTCCCAAAACGTGTAGATCGGTCGAAAACTCGAGTTGCGATTTTCGGCACGATTTCAATACTTTCCCTATACATTACCATGTATTGCAGGGAAAGTAAAAATACATTAATTTATGTAACTTAAGACCATACGGGAATGGATATTTTAAACTCCCTTCTTCTAAAATACTTTTGTCTGAAAATAAATCATTACTGAGTGCAACACAAAAATTCTTAAATATTCAGTTTGTTTGAAAAAAATATATATATATATATTTACCGCGAAACTACCCTCCAAAGTACGTGATAATTATTCTAATAAATATCTAATTGCAGTTGCGGTATCCAGTTACATGCATTTTGCTTTTAATGCAGAAGTAAGCTGTAAGAACGAATTTATTTAGGAGAATTTCAAATTACTTTTATTATAATTGGTCTTTCTTGATGGTAAGCAAAGTGCTCCTTAGAGAAGTTGCTACGTACAATTTATTAATGAACTCTGCTTCAATTTGGTAAGGTATATACAAATCATTTACAGGTCGTTAACTATCAACGCTTGATAAATTACTCTAACCGTGGCAACGGTTGGGATTTTTATTTAAGCCTGTTTATTAATAATGAAACTGCAAGTGAAATGTATTTAAGTCTCTTGAGTGGAGCAGTAAATTTTCCACTCAACAAATAACTGTAAATTATCAAGGTGTGTGTTGTACACCGTTTTCATACTTTCACTTCCTGCTATGTTAAAAGCTTGACCATGTAATGCAAATTTGAAAATGGAATGGCGCTTAGAAAAAGGTTTCGATGTGTTTTGGTTTTTGGCAATTTTTTATAATTTAATTTTTTTGTGAAAAATTATACAGTTTTGATGTATTAATAGAATGCAGTTTATTTCTTTTGAATCAGACAACAAAGCACGGAGTTATCGAAGCTGAAATGTTTGGATGTCACTTCAGCTGACGAGTATGCAGTCAGCTTAAGCGAGTAGCATATATATTGAAGTACTAATGTTGATACTTAGATGCTGCTGTTTGGAAATTTAAATTTTTTACACTTTTCTATCAGAATTGTTTTATAATATAGCTAACAGGGTGCATTTAATCAGAAGAAAAATGACATATGGGCTTTTATATTGAATTCAGCAGTGCAAGTATAGTAACACTTCCGGTACATAATTTCGTTTTATTTAAAAAACATTTCTTTTCTTATTTATTTAGACAATCATGCATTTATAATTAACTTTACACGTATTAAGTCAACAATTCAACTGAACGATGAGGAGCTATGTGGAATGTGAAATGTTCTGGGAAAACCTTGTAACTTGTGAGTTCTTAGACAATTTGCATAATTCAACAAGTTTTTGGAACTCGACAAAAGTCAACAAGTTGGCTATATTTATCCAAATTCATCCCTAAGAAACCGGAATTTATTGTCAAGGTCACGCGACCCGGAACTTCAAATTATAACAATAGTTTTCCTCTATGCATTCGTAACAGTCATTGAGGTAGTATATATGGAGAGAGCTTAAGGGTTGCAATCGTCGTCAAAGATAAAGGCAGGTGTTGTAGGGACGAATTTTCTGAGAACGCGTTTTCTCCCGTCTGTGACCTATACATTTCAATTGAGATTTCAGACCGAGAGCGTACTTGAGAAATATAAATGGTAAAATAATGGTTATGTACTGTTGTACTTACGGCTGCAAGTAAAAGCATGTAAAAGGAGGGCTTTACTCTTTTCCTGGATAAGATTTGTTTTCATTATATATCTTGCAATTATAGTTAAAAAGTAATTTTGCTAGATTTTAGCGTGGTGCATTTCATTTGGCTATTAATTTCATTGTTTTTAATGCTGTATAATTAGAAGTTTTGCTTTATTTTTAGTGTTTGTGATATTGCAAAATATTTATAATGTCATTCTAACACTTAAAAAAACATTTGGAGTACTTTGCCGATAGTTATAGAGTTATTTTCTGTATCCTCGTATGCTTTCCCTTCGAGGTAGAACTTGCCGACGGTTGGCAACTCGCAAGATTTAGTGGCTGGGGAAGAAAAGTAGGAGTTTAGATAATGAGAGTAATGGCGTGTCGTATGATAAAATTTTAGGGTCATAATAAAATATAATAATAGTTTACATTCATTGAAAATGTCTGCTAGATTCTACATCATAACTTTTCAGTCATTTTATATCAAAATATATGATATATGAGCATAATCTCATTTCTAGTTCAGAGTAAATAGTACTTAATAAGTATTACTAGTTAGCATGGACGTCCATAGGGTAAGACAAGGGGACACTTCAAACTCACAAAGGCGGACATCAAACTAGTCGATGTTGTTAATTTTATCCTTGAGTCTTTCTGGATAAATTCTATAGGTGCCGATGCTGGTTTAATTAATTTCATATAAACATCTCGATTAAAAAGATATATTTTCCCCCGTTCACAAATTAAAAATCAAAGTATGTATCATCAAACGCCCAGTGTTTTCAAGAAGTATATTGGTATAACACTCTTGTTTAGTTTGGCGCGGTAGCCCAGTGGTTAGCACGCTGGAATTGCACTCGGTAGGCCCGGGTTCGATTCCCTCCGCTGTTAAAATTGCCGCTATGTTCACGCGGAGCAAGGTTAATAGAATTATATATAAGATATTCTACGGACCTTGCACGCGGAGTACGATCACGTTAAACATGCGGGTCCGTAGGTCCTTCCGAGAGGTTGGTGGTAGGGGAAGGAGGGTATGGTCCCTGTGGGAGCCTCCCCCACTGGGTTCCGGTCAAAATTGAGTGACTCTTCCCGGCCGTCCAAACAGTTACCTTACACCTTTCTGGTAGGTCTGAGAGTCTGGGTCTCAACGGAAACAACTCTTTAGTTCTCGAAAAAGAAATATGCCTTGCCCAAAGAAGTATTTGAATCACCGACTTCTTGATCATGCGTTAGCAGTCTATTAATCGCGCAATCTTAACTTAATAACCATCCTCATCATAATTCAAGTAATGGGCTTCTTGATCTAGAAACAGCTCTACCAATATAAATATTTTTATTTACATCATACATTTTTACTTACATACTTTACATTACAAATGCAGAAGCAATTAATTAAAAATTAACTCTATTTAAAAGTCATTAAAATTTAATTCTGCACATAGCTTTAATTATAATTTTGGTCCTAATGCTTTAGTTGTTTTTAAAATTTTTAGAAATAATTTGGGATAGATTGATCTGCAATTTTTACTATAAGTTTTTAATATTTAATATGTACAACATTTGATATTTTTATGCCACATTGAGTTAACCCACTGTAATTGGGCTTGCCGTCTATTTAATTCTGGATGCAAATTTCACAATATGTATTTAAAGCATTTTTCATACGAATTATTAGCAACCAAATCTCTGAAACTATTATAATGAAATGCAATTTTTGTATTTTGTGCCATAATATTCTATAATCTTATTTATTTCCTATACTTATTTCCTAGAAAAGCATTTTTAAAAAATTTCTAAATTCCATATGGATTAAACATGCACCTTCCGAACACGTTTTGACAATTTAAAAATCATGGCTATTTCAATAGAGCTCCTATTTATGAATTTAGACATAATTTTGTATTTTATTCTGAAATGTTATTTTATGAACAAAAAAAAATATAAATAAAGTCAAGTATTTTATTATTGCAAATATTACATTGTTTTATATTTGACAGTACGCATGCAATATATTAAAATAAATTAGATGTAAAAATGACTCATGGATAAAATGTAATAGATGGATTAGATGTAAAAAGCATACATGGATACTGCTAACACAATTTTCAAAGATAAAAGTGGAGAACTAACTCTACATTTCACGCAAGCATGCATACAATTTTTCCATATACTTTTTAATTATTTTTAAATATATTATGCATATTCTTCAATGTATATACTTGTAATCTATTTCATATCATATTTTATTTGCAATTGCTTTGCAGTTCAGTTTGTTTTATGGAATTAACTTCATTAACAAAATTATTCTTTAGTAATAAATTTTTATGGTAATAAAATATTCTTATTCTATTTCGTATTTTTTTTCAAATTCTTTAAAATCTTATAACGTAAAACACGTATAACAACTTCCCGTTCCCCCTCATCCTCTAGAAGTTAAAAAAAATAACAGAAGGTATACTACACAGTTTAGGCGATAAATCGCCAAATCATGAATTTTCTTCTCCTCCGCGACCAACTACACCTGCTCTATGTTTGACCATGTTACTAACATGGGAAAGATTGGATGCGCTCCCTCCATATGTACTAACTCGTTGGTAACAGTGTGGTTGCACTTCTCTTACATACTCCGTACCCCACGCTCTAAGATGTTTTGCATTAAAAATACTATAGTCTCAGTTGTTCAATTAACAGTGGCGATTGAGCAGGTAGAAGATATCCTTTGTTGGAATACTGGAAATAATATGAGTTCTTCATCACAGTCTTCGAACTACTTATCCTTGCAGATCAGAAACAGCCATTCACTAAGGATTCATTATGTTTTTAATTTTTCAAGGACTTTAACACTAGAGATTTTCTACTCAGTATTACAACGAAAGTGGTGCTAAATTATTTTGAAATTAGGGGAAGGAGAAGGTCGTACAGATTGGAAATTTCACTCAGATGCGAAATCTGAAGAAGAATATTCTGTTTCAACTAGAAATGAGGAAATACTGTGGTCTTAATAGCTCAAAGAATAGATTGACCAGACAAATATATGTGGTTTGAAAGTTTGAACCTCGGTTGAATAAAGAGGCGGACAAATGGACGGATTCGAACGAAATCTGGTACAAAAATTACAATCCATGAATACTGGAAGCCTATTGTTTTTATACGCAATCGAATGTTCAGAACCCCCCTTAATTTTCGAGTGAAATTTTGAAAAAATCATCCAAAAATTGAAACATTTAATAAAGTTACGCAAATAGACATTTTTCATGTAATTTCCTTTTAGAAAACGATTGACACAAATTTTAGAACGCTAGCATGAACCGTTCTCGAGATATAGCACATTTCTCAATAAAATTATCAGAAAATCATATAAAATAATAAAAACATTACCTCTTGTGAAATATGTTCACTTTACATAAGTAATATCATTTGATGAATTGGGTGACATCATTCTCGTGGATCTAGCTAGTTCCATTCATGTGAAAATATACTTTAGGTAATACTTTTGAATTTGGACGCTAATAGTCATTTATCTGTTACAGGAATAACTTATTTCTCCGTCCATAACGCTTGGCGAGATTTTGGAGGAATAACACCCATTTGACGACTTTTTAAAATGTTGCCAAATTAACGAAAATGTCGCCAAATCAATAAAAATGGCGCTAAATCAATGAAAATGACGTCTAGATGATGATAGTTCAATATCGTGGAAAGAACATAAGCGTTGGCTAAGAAAATAACACACTTCTCCGTCCGTCCGTAAAGTTTGGCTAGAAATTTAGCTGGACGCCGCCAACTTGGTGACTATTTTAAATGTTGCTAAAATGAAAAAATTTGCCAAATTGACAAAAATAACGCCAAATGGGATGTAATGTCTTGCAAATTCTGATTTCCGTCATATGACGGGCATACCTTCTAGTATATAAGAAATACTCTTCTCTCAGTTTGTCTGTAATACTTGCTGATGCATTTGCAAGATTAGCGAATAATTTAGCGAAGTATTTCCAACATGGCGATGTTTTGTCCCAGATTGACAAAAATATCGTCAAAATTGCAAAAATGACGTTAAATTAATGAAAATTACGCCAAAGTGATGACGTAATTATTAAGGTATTTTAATGCATGGAATATATTGCTTATTAAGGATGCTATCAATATTGATGATTATTTATTTAGAGTTGCGCGAAGTATAAGTTAATTGAGTATTTTAAAATAGTTTTACATGTTGTCATCCTAAACGTCGCCAAATGTACAATTCAACGATATAAAAACACAGCGCCGTGAATCTTATACATAATCACTTTCCTTATATACAATAATGTATAAGGAAAGTATTGTGACGGGGTCGAAAATTCGAATTTTCAACGGGAGAGCACGTTTCAAGCATCCCTGATCACGAATCGAACATTTTTGAGGTGATGTCGGTGTGTCTGTGTGTGTGTGTGAAAGTGTGTGTGTGTAGAAGTATGTGTGTGTGTGAAAGTGTGTGTGCGTGAAAGTATGTGTGTGTGTGTGTGTGTGTGAGAGTGAGAGAGTCTGTGGAGAAGATATCTCATGAACGAATAGAGCGATTCGAATGAAAGTTGGTACAAAAATTACAATCCATGATTACTGGAAGCCTATTGTGTTTTTAAATATAATCGAATGTTCAGAAACTCCCTAAATTTTCGAGTGAAATTTTGAAAAAATCATCAAACAATCAAAACATTTAATAGATTTACGAAAATAGGCATTTCTTATGTAATTTTGCCTTAGAAAACGATTGACATAAACTTTAGAATGTTAGCAAGAATCGTTCTTGAGATATTGCTCATTTTTCAAATAAATTTATCAAAAAATCCCATAAATTAAGAAAAATATTAACTGTTGAAAAACATGTTTACCTTTCATATGTAGTATCATGCTATAAATTTGGTGACATCATTCTCCTGGATCTAACTCGTTCCATTCATGAGAGAAGATACTTTGAGTAATAATTTTGCATTTGAACGCCAATAGCCATTTATCTGCTATAAGAATAATTTATTTCTCCATCACGCTTGCCGAAAGTTTGGAGATGAATTTGACGGAATATCGCCAACTTGGCGACTTTTTTAAATGTTACCAAATTAACGAAAATATCGTCAAATGGATAAAAATGACTCTAAATCAATGAAAATGACGACTAATTGATGAAAATTTAATATCTTGGAAAGAATATAAGTATCTACTATAAGAATAACTTACTTTTTTTGCTGTAACATTAGTAAATTCATAGCATTATATAAGGAAAGTCATGTGCTGCCCACATCAGATTTTTTTTAATATAAATCTAAATTCATTGCATTATATAAGGAAAGTCATGTACTGCCCACATTAGATTTTTTAAAACAGTTTTTTACTATTTACTTAAATAAACCGTTTTTAAAAACTAATATGCTAGAAGATGTAAGCAAAACAAATTTATTCTAAACAAAAACAACATATGAATTCATTAATCAATAAAAATGGCAACGATGATGTCATACTTTGGATAAAGAATTTTATATTTTTCAAAGTTTAAAAGAGGGCTACATTTATCATTTATTATTATTATTGAGGGCCCATTTATTTCCAAATAGGGGTTATTTATCATTGGAGCACAGGAACATATTTTTCTGTAAGGAAGTTACTTAGAAATCACATTTTTGTTTTAGCGAAATGAAGAAATTTAAGAGATCTTCAGAATCATATATCACATATTTTTTATTTGTGATAGTTCAAATAGTTTTAAACTACATAAAGATAAATCATACAAAATTGGAATACTCAGATTGAAGATGTACCGCAAATACTGAAGGGTAATATTGTTACACATGTGATAATATATATATATATATATATATATATATATGTATATACCATACAAATGTTTAGTCAAATATAACTATTACAAGAAATTTTACAACTGAAAGAAATGTGTGAAAAGTGTTCATGTTACGGTTAAGAACCGTAACACGAATCTTAACCGTAACATGTTATATACGGACTTGCAGGTAATGAAAAGTCAGTGTTGATATGGAAGGTATAGGTCGTTTAGATATCCATATTGCAATGCTATTCGTATTGTTCCATTTTATCGATCTGGGTCTTCATGTTCGGTTTTCAATGGATTGGATTTTGCTTTTTCAATGTCGGCATGTGGAGGATTGCTTCAGACGAGCCTTGTTACGGGAACGTTTCCTGGGATTAAAAGCGTGCTTCAACCGGGAACAAGGGGTCGCAATCCCCCTTGGCCGTCACACACATATATATATATATATATATATATATTAATTTGAAATTCCAATGATAGAACAGAGAGAATTTGCAACTCAAATGTCCTAATGTTAAATAAAACCTACATAATAAAAAGAAGTATTAAATAGCGAATCATCAAGCAAATGGAGAAAAAGCAAATTTAGAGTCAACAAGCTAAAGATAATCATCAAATATCAAAGTTATGGAATCAGCAATAGAAAAACAAATAAATTCCAAACAATATTGCTATACACGTGGATAAGGACTAGGCCTAAATAATATATATATATATATATAACCTAAATGGAAACATACAAAGAGAGGAAGGTATCATAAGATTGCAAAATTGGCCGTGGGGGGGGGGGGGTTGTGACCCCCACCTCCCAATTAAGTAAGCTTTGTGTCGCGACAACACTCTCGGGGAACGGTACCATTCCATACAAGTAAATACAATAGTATCAACAGTGGGAAAAACGGAAAAATGACCACATAAAGTAAAGAAAGCATGGCAAATTCTCTCAATTACGTGCCCAGAAAACCTGAAGTCAAAGCAAAACACAGAAGGATTCCAATGGAATACGTAAAATGTAACAATTCACTACACCCTATATCCACAAGTTGTACCTTAATAGTATTAGCATGTAAAGGTGTAGAAAACTAAGCAGTATCTAAATGCAAATCCTAAGTTTAACCTGCTCGATCCTTTCCTGAACATATACCTTTCATAACACAGTAGTGAATCATCATGTTACTAAGTTACTAAACAGAAAATTCGAGCTGTCGTGCTTTATTTGAGTCCAAGTACCAGCAGTAAGTTTCCGTTACGGTTATGTCGTAGAAACTACAGACAATCCGACATAAAAAACCCTTAGGATATCCCTGTGCTACAGCAAGTAAATACAGCATTGCTACAGCTTTGTTTAAAAAGTTCCTATCACAAACATATCGATCTTCAGTTATACTGTTCAACCCTTTACTCCGTTTTAATTGGTTGATGATGATATTTCATCATCAACCAATGTGTAGAAATATCACACGTGTAGAAATATCACACGTGTAGAAAAATCATCATCAACCAATTAAAACGCAGAACAGTGAAACGCATGACAGTGTGAACAGTGAAATTGAAGATCGATATGTTTGTGATAGGGACTTTTTAAACAAAGCGGTAGAACAGGGATATCCTAAGGATTTTTTTATGTCGGATTGTCTGTAGTTTCTACGGCATAACCGTGAAGGAAACTTACTGCTGGTACTTGGACTCAAATAAAGCACGACAGCGCGAATTTTCTGTTTAGTAACATAATGATTCACTACCGTGTTACGAAAGGTATATGTTCAGGGCAGATTCGAGCAGGTTAAACTCAGGATATACATTTGGATACTGCTTAGTTTTGTACACCTTTACATGCTAATACTTTTACGGTACAATTTGTGGATATAGGGTGTAGTGAATTGTTACATTTTACGTATTCTTTTGGAGTCCTTCTGTACTTTGCTTAGACTTCAGGTTTTCTGGGTACGTAATTGAGATAATTTGCTATCCTTTCTTTACTTTATGTGTTCATTTTTCCGTTTCTTCCACTGTTGATACCATTGTATTTACTTGTATGGAATAGTACCGGTCTCCGGCAGTGTTGTCGCGACACAAAGCTTGCTTAACCGGGGAGAGCGGGTCAGAACCCCCCACGTCCAATCTTGTGGTACCTTCATTCCTTTGTATGTTTCCATTTTGGGTTATGTATTTAAATCTTCTTGGAAGTATTGCGTCGCCTTTTAAAAATGAGGTTCAAGTCATTCTTTAATGCTTACTTTTATATTCTTTAATGCTTACTTTTATATATCTATTTCTTGAGTAGTGCCTTAGATTATTGTGGATATGCATAGGAATTATATTTAATTATGAATTTGATTACTGGCTTTTATATGATATATATATATATATATATATTTATATATATATATATATAATTTACAAATGTAAAGTAAGTGTGAGATAGCTACATGAAAAAAATTCTCATACGTGAAATATGCTGACATGACGCTATGCTGCCCTTGTACATTGTGATACCGGCCATTTGTGATGCTTTTCATTTTTCACATTCATCTTTTGCTTTTCTGTGTATTAGGTATTCTTTTTAGAAATTATATATATAGGTATAAATATATATATATATATATATATATATATATATATATATGTATATATATAAATATAAAAAGTACAAAAAGCATTTAAAATTTTGAAAAAAGAAGGAAGGCTTAGCGAGAAGCTTACTTAATGGCGGTAAGGGGTTGTGACCTTACACCCGAGTTGTGAATATGCATGTCATAAATGCTGCGGCATTGCACTCCTGGACGCCAGCCCTGGCTGAAAAAGAAAAGTTCTTCTGCCCAATTTCTACCCACCAAACTTAATTTTGAAAGAAAATCCAACTATACTTAAAAATGTAGTGGAGTTTTTAGATTTAGGCATCGATTTCAGTAAAATATCTGTAAATTTTACCATCTATGATAAAAGAAAAAGTTTTAATATACCTAACAACGGTCTGATAAATTGGAATTCCAATCTTCACTTGAATATATTTAGGAATGTATTCTTAGGGGGATTGGCTAGAATACAGAGAATTATCAACAATGAAGACATCCGTATTGATTTTGATAGGACATTTCTACAACAAGCATATCTACAGCAATACCCCATTCCTTTTATGCTACATTATATTGATAATTTCTATGGTAATAATAATGCATATTGTTCAAAGTTAAAAGCAATTTTATATCAATTTGGTCGATGAAGGTTCGCATACTATGAATAACAGGACCACAGAACGATAACACGCAGATATATACAGGTCTTGTAGTCTGACGGACTAGTTTGCCATCCAGTAATGGTCTTCATCTTATCATTGAACTTTTCTTTTTCAACGGGCTTGTGATGATTGTTATAGTCACTCCGGAGGTTGGCTTCAGCCAGGGCTGGCGTCCAGGAGTGCAATGCCACGGCATTTATGGCATGCATGTTGACAACTGGGGTGTAAGGTCACAACCCCTTACCGCCATTAAGTAAGCTTCTCGCTAAGCCTTCCTTCTTTTTTCAAAATTTTAAATGCTTTTTATACTTTTTATATTTATATCGTGTATAGTATTTGTAGCTGCTTTGCGCATAAATGCTATACTTCAATATCTTTAATAACTTCCAATTTCCATTTTATATATATATATATATATGTAAATATATATATTTATATATATATTTATATATATATATATATATATAAATATATACATATATATATATATATATATATATATATATATATACATATATATATATAAATATATACATATATATATATATATATATATATAGATATGTTGACGACTTAATTTGTATTATCATTGATGATTCCTATCCCATTAATATTTATTTTTACCCGTCTAACCTTGAATTAATTTCTAATGAGCCTTGCGTTAGTCAAACTGTTAATTTTTTAGACCTAAATTTAGATACCCTCAATAATCATGTAATCACCAATCTATATGATAAAAAAGATTCTTACAACTTCACTATCATAAAGCTGCTATCATATCATTCTTGTAATTCTATTCAATTGTTTAGAAACATCATTTTAAACCAGCTATTTCGAATACATCGACTTTCTGATCCTCAGTTTCACTTTCTTCACATCAATAAACTTAAACGCATTTGTCAAAATTACCAATACCCGGAAGTATTTGTAAATAATATTATTAATAATTTCAAATATACCACGTAATGGTTTTACACATGCATTATTTGTCTTTGACTGGTTTACTCATTTTTGAAAATTCACCCATTCTTATCACCTCACTTTCCACTAGGCCTGAGTCTGATACTGTTTGCTATTTTCGAATGACTATTTTCCACTTGTCCTGAGTCCTATACTGTTTGCTATTTTTGAGGGTCTCCATGCATATTATGTGTCGTTCAAGTGTATTCATTCCGGTGCCCACTCGCATTGACGAAGTGAGGTGAAATGCTCAGTCACTTGTTTATCTTACACGTGGTGCTATGCTTTTGATTTCGTGTATCAGTTCGAGGAGGTATTGTTTTTCAGATTTGTATAATTCATTTGATTTATTTTTCTCCTTCCACTAGCCAGTAGACAGTTCCAATGGTGTCTATAGTTAAATACTATCGCCATTGTCAGAAACTGGCTATTCTATCGGTTTTAATTCGAATTGTATGGCTGTCCTGATGAGAATGCAATTTCGAACTAACCGCCATTTTTTGTGGGGTTTCAATTGATTGTTATCTATTCTTAATCTCTTATCTTAAGCTGATTGTTATTGCCTATTCTCATTTTTGCCGAGTTTTATTTTTATTTTTTTATATACTTTTAATTGTGATTTTTGAATCCTAATATTCTTCTCATCCCCCTTTCCATTGTAGTGATATGTTACCTTCTCTCTTTATCCTTAGTCTTGGCCTATAGTTACTCATTTGTAACAGATATGCTAGAGATGGGTTTTTTTGTACATACAGTAGTTTATGCATTATTTTCGATTAAAATCCTTTAATTTATATATATATATATATATATATATATATATAAATATATACATATATATATATAAATATATATATATATATATAAATATATACATATATATATATAAATATATACATATATATATATAAATATATATATATATAAATATATACATATATATATATATAAATATATATATATATAAATATATACATATATATAAATATATATATATATATAAATATATATATATATATATATATATAATAATATATAATAATATATATATATAATAAATATATATATATATATATATATATATATAAATATATATATATATATATATAGCAGAATTTTATGAAATTGACAAAAATTTTCAGGGGATTAAACTTGAATATATACAAAATTTAAATTTTTATACTGTTCCCGTATAAAAACATTTCCATTGAGTACAATGTGTCCCATATACTAATAAAGTAATTCATAAAATTTCAGCGTTTTATCATAAAAAGTCCCAGAGATGTGTTTAAATAAATTTGGTGAGAGATTAATCACAAATTAAAATGTAAATATTTACAGCAAGATTGCAAATGAAGCAACGCAGAAATGCATCATAGGCAAATAATATCTGTCTTTTATCTTTCATGGATCTTTGGCATGAATGGAAAATATTTTGAACAAGCTTTGTAATCTTTGTGTAAAGTTAGTATTTCTACACAGTGTAGATACTTTTGTACCAATAAATAGCAAAATTATTATTTATTTATGTAATGATTGTTTTCTTTCTTAATTTGTGTATGACCCCTGAAATGCGATCTGCCGACATGATTTTCCCCTCTGAGAACCCATCTCGATGCATCGAAAAGTAGTTTAAGTCAGCATGTTTGTCTTTTCATATCTCTGGGACTTTTTATGATAAAGTGCTGAAATTTTGCACATTAACTTTTTAGTGTATGGGGCACATTTTACTTATTGGAACTATTTTTGTACGGTGGCCGTATAAAAGTTTAAATTTTGTATTACTTAAAATTTAATTCCTTTGAAAATTTTAATCGATTTTATAAAATTCTGTACCTTTTTTTACGCAACTTTGTAATTTGTTATATATGTCTAAGATCAATATTTAAGGAATAAAAGCCGAGGTCAATATTAATATGTTAATGCTAAAATATATTGAATCAATATATATATATATATATATATATACATATATAAATTTAATATATTTTCCCATTTAACAAGCTATCAGAATTATAAGATTTACTCAAATTTTTTGATTAAATAAGAAATAGCTTTTGATATTCAGAGAAGTTTTCGACAGCCAAAATAGAGAGTGGATGGAAATAAATGGAGTTCAATAACAATTCATAAAAATATCTAAAATTTCGAACATTTAACAGTAAAAACGTCCGAATGTATTTCTTTATTAGATATATATCTATCAGCTTTCTTCCATTTTATTTCACGTTTTATCACACGGATCATAATCACCATCAGCATTATATGTATTTCAATATAAAAATGCCATTCCATTGAAACATTTGCATTCATTCACTGAGTATTCTTGTATTTTATTGTAACATTTATCACACGATATACAGATTCATCATTTTTTACATTTAAGCTCAGTTCGGATAGAATTTCTTATGTGTATCCGCATATATCATTTCAAGTTTTGATGATTTTGTATTTTCCTACGCTTCAACAATACTCCTTCTCATAAACACCGTATTTTAAAATCCCTCCTTTTAAATATTAGATGCTGAAATATAGTTTTATTTTTTATAGATATTTGTTTTTTGTATCTAATTTAAAATTTTCCCTAAATACCTCGTAAAATGCAGAGGGAAAGTATTTCGTCGGGGTCGAACATTCGAAATCAAGTTTTCGATGCAAGCGTCCCTGAACTGAAATCGAACAGTTTGAAGGGGACATCTGCATATCTGTGTGTATGTGCGTGTATGTATGTGTGTATATGTGTATGAGTGTGTATGTGTGCGGGTGAGTATGTGTGTACGTGTATGAGTGTGAGTGTGTATGTGTGTGTGAGAATGAGTGTGTATGTGTGTGTGAGAAAGAGTGTATATGCGTGTGTGCGTGCGAATGTGTATGTGTATGAGTGAATATGTGTGTGAGTGCGTATGAGTGTGAGTGTGTATGTGTGTGAGAAAGAGTGTGCGTATGTATGTGTGCGTGCGTGTATGTGTGCGTGCGTGTATGTGTGTGTGAGAAAGAGTGTGTGTATGTATGTGTGCGTGCGTGTATGTGTGTGAGTGAGTATGTGTGTGAGTGCGAGTATGTGTGTGAGTGCGTATGAGTGCGAGTGTGTATGTGTGTGTGAGAAAGAGTGTGTATGTGTGTGTGTGAGAGAGTGTGTATGTGTGTGTGCGTGTTCGTGAGTCTGTGAAATCGATATATCACGAGTGAATGGAGCGTTTTGAACATAATTTGGCACAATGATTATCATCAACGATTACTGGAACACTATTTGTTTTTACATGGGATCAAAAGTTTGGAAGATCCTCAAATTTTCGAATGATTTTTTAAAAAGATCTTAACATAACTAAAACATTCAATAACGTTAAATAAAACGAATATTCATAATTTATCATTAAAAACGAATAATAAATATTAGAAAGCTAGCATGAACGCATTCTCAAGGTATTGCTATTCTTTTAAACAATTTTAATAAAAAATGAGTAAAATTAAATGTAGTAAGAACCGTTATAGAGATTGACTTTCCAAATGTAATATTATGCTGCAAATATATTGACATCAATTTTGTGAATCGAGCTCGCTCCATTCACGAGAAAAGACAATTTTCGCAATATTTTTGTATTTCGAAGCCAAAGAACTCGCCAGCTGTCATTTATTTCACGGGATATTAGTTAAATGTGAATTGTATTATTTTCCTTAAATACATAGTATAATGTATAAGGAAAGTATTGTGACGGGGTCGAACATTCGAATTCGAGTTTTCGACTGGAGAATATTTTGAGGTGATGTCTGAGTATGTGTGTGTAAAAGTATGTATGTGTATGTGTTGTTGTTGAGACCCAGACCGTCCGATCTACCAGAAAGGTGTAAGGTAACCGTGTGGACGGCCGCAAGTGCCACCCAATTTAAACCGGAACCCAGTGGGGGAGGTATTCACAGGGACCGTACCCTCCTTCCCTTACCATCAACCTCTCGGACGGACTTACGGATCCACATGTTTAACGTGATCGTACTCCGCATGCACACAGCGGCAGTTGTGGCAGCGTGCAAATCCAGCACGCAAACCATCGGGCTACCGCGCCCGAAATGTGCCAACAGCACGCGTTGTCCCAGGTGGTCACCCACCCAAGTACTAATCGCGCCCGATGCTACTTAACTTCGGTGATCTAACGACAACCGGTGTTTTCAGCACGGTAGGGCCGTTGACAGTATGTGTATGTGTTATTGTTGTTGTTGAGACCCAAACCGTCCGACCTACTTGAAAAGTGTAAGGTAACCGTTTGGACGGCTGGGAAGTGCCACCTAATTTAGACCGGAATCCAGTGGGGGAGGCATCCACAGGGACCGTACCCTTCTTCCCTTACCACCAACCTCTCTAAACTTACGGACACACATGTTTAACGTGATCGTACTCCTCATGAACACGGCGGCATTTGCAGCAGCGTGCAAATCCAGCACGCAAATGACCGGGCTACCGCGTCCGAAATGTGCCAACAGCACGCGGTGTTCCCAGGTGGTCACCCACCCAAGTACTAACCGCGCCCGATGCTGTTTGACTTCGGTGATCTAACGAGAACCGGTGTTTTCAGCACTGTAGGGCCGTTGGCAGTATGTTTATGTGTTTGCTTGATTTGAGATCCAAACCGTCCGACCTACCAGAAAGGTGTAAGGTAACCATTTGGACGGCCGGGAAGTGCCATACAATTTAGATCGGAACCCAGAGGGGGAGGAATCCACAGGGACCGTACCCGCCTTCCCCTACCACCAACCCCTTGGAAGGACTTTCGGACCCACATGTTTAACGTGATCGTACTCCGCATGAACACGACGGCAGTTGTGGCAGCGTGCAAATTCAGCGCGCAAACCACCGGGCTACCGCGTCCGAAATATGCCAACAGCACGCGGTGTTTTCAGGTGGTCACCCACCCAAGTACGAACCGGACCCGATGCTGCTTGACTTCGGTGATCCAAAGAAAACCGGTGTTTTCAGCACTGTAGGGCCGTTGGCAGTATGTGTATGTGTTGAAAACCCAGACCGTCCGACTCATCCAGTGGACATGCGCAACTAATTGAATTGGACGGCCGAAGTATGTGAATGTGTTGTTGTTGAGACCCAGACAGTCCGACCTACCAGAAAGGTGTAAGGTAACTATTTGGACGGACGGAAAGTGCCACCCAATTTAGACCGGAACCCAGGGGGGGAGGTATACACAGGGACCGTACCCTCCTTCCCCTACCACAAACCTCTCGGAAGGACTTACGGACCCACATGTTTAACGTGATCGTACTTCGCATGAACACGGCGGCAGTTGTGGCAGCGTGCAAATCCAGCACGCAAACCACCGGGCTACCGCGTCCGAAATGTGCCAACAGTACGCGGTGTTCCCAGGTGGTCATCCACCCAAGTACTAACCGCGCCCGATGCTGCTTGACTTCGATGATCTAACGAGAACCGGTGTTTTCAGCACGGTACGGCCGCTGGCTTTGAGTATGTGTATGTGTTGAAGACCCAGACCACACGACCAACCCTAGGGTTTACGGTAGCAATATGTGTGGCCGGAAGTATGTGTATGTGTGTGAAAGTGTGTGTATGTGAAAGTATATGTGTGTGTGTGTGTCAGTGAGTCTGTGGAGACGATATCTCACGAACGAATGGAGCGAGTCGAATGAAATTTGGTACAAAATTTACTATTCGTGAATACTGGGAGTCTATTGTTTTAAACGCAATTGCATGTTCAGAACACCCTTAAATTTCAAGTGAAATTTAAAAAAAATCGATAAAAAATCAAAACCTTTAATAAAATTACTTAAATAGACATTTCTTATGTAATATTTCTTTAGAAGACGATTGACATAAACTTTAGAAAGATAGCATGAACCATTCTCGAGATATTGCATCGAGATATTGCATGAGATTGTTAAGACACATGTTCACTTTTCATATGTAATATTATGTGCTAAATTTGGTTACATCGTTCTCGTGGATTTAGATTGTTCCATTCATGAGAAAAGATACTTTATGTATAACTTTTGTATTTGAACGCCAATAGTCATTTATTTACTGTAAGAATAACTTATTTATCTGTCCACAACGCTGGCCAAGATTTTGGCAGTGGATTTGGCGGAATGTCGCCAACTTGGCGACTTTTTAAAATGTTGCGAAATTAACGAAAATTTCGTCAAATGGATGAAAAATGATCCTAAATCAATGAAAATGACCACTAATGAACGAAAATTCAATTTCTTGGAAAGAATATAAGTATCTTTCTATAAGAATAACTTATTTTTTTACTGTAAAAGTAGTAAATTCATTGCATTATATAAGGAAAGTCATGTGTTGCCCACAACAGATTTTTTTATCTGCATTTTGAGCGTGATTATGATCAAGTCATTGTGTCTGGATAAATAAAATCGCCAAAGCAAGCATTTTCAATTTATCTGAAGTTAATTCAAAGCTAATAACATTGTAATATGCCTTTATTTATTTATACGTACAATTGGTTTTATTTATACGTACGATGATTTGATGGCTTCCATAGTACAGAGATTCAGCTTTTCAAATTAAATACCGAAAATATAAATATATTTTACTGGCATATGAGAAACGTAGTTAAAATTTGGATTTTGAATTTTAGGAATCTATTGATCCAAACTCAAATCTTTGATTTTATATTAAAACTATATAGGAATATCCCTTCGCTCTGTTTGTAACGTTTAGTAATAAATTTGGCATCAAATTTGACTAAATTGGCTAAATTTTGCAAAAATAGTTTGGTAAGGGTATTTCTGACACTGAAATTTTATATTAAGAGTGTTGCCTCGGAAATATTTTGTAAAAAATGTTCTTAGCTCGAAAATATTTTGTTAAGGGTATTTTCCGATGGGTCATATTTTGTTAAAAGTATTTTTAACTTGGAAATAATTTGTTAAGATAAATTTTGGTACGGTTTTCTTTAAAGAGAATTCTTGACTTTGAAATTTTTTGATCAAAGTATTCTCAGCTAGGTAATATTTTTTATGAGTATTTTCTGCTCAGAAAGATTATGCTGTTAAGTTAAAGAAATGAAATACATTGGACCCTATGGAACATAATTTTTCCAACATTTTTTAAGCTGAGTTAAAATTCAGAAATTGCTTCGAAAGTTTTAGAAAATATTCAAATTATCACGTGAAATGTGAAAAAAAATTTCAGCAGAATATGTTAGGTAGTTTTTAAATAAAAATTGAAAAACTAATTACTCCCATATTGACTCATTTCAAACTAAAATATGCCATCCATTTTTTTCCTTCTGTAAAACTCGCGATATTTGAAGACCTTTTAAATTTAATTTATTGTTGCATCCGTCCTAAAACTGCTTTATATTTGCTCATTATTTGTGTATCTATATTCTGTGCCAACGCAATTACAATATTTTTGATTTTAAATTATCCCTAAACTTTGATTATTTCTGCAACGAAGCCTAATTTCTATAGTGTTCAAAATGTAAACAAAGAAGCGATTGTGAGGTGATTTGTACAAGAATTACTGAATTTTTTTCACGCAAAATTATTTAGCTCTGAAATCTGGAATATAAGTGATATGAATGAAATATTCATCGATTTTATATAGAGATGCATATGATTTATAGCATTGGCTTTTTTGATGAAGTTTTAAATTTCCAAGTATAATAAATTATTGTAGTGCTGTGATAATTTAAAAATATCAATGCTGAATGCATCGCATTTTAGAGCTGTTTAAATAAAATTGCATTTTAGTTGGAAAGTGCTTGATAATCAATGCATGATTGATGCATGATTAATCGTTTATACATGATTGATCGTTCTTGTTCATTTTTGAATTCATTAAGTGGAAAAGATAGAAAACTATATAATTTTAGTCTTTTTTAGTTTTTGAAATATAATAAACAACTAATTTGGAAAAAATTTCTAGACATACATAATGTCAAACAAAATACATGAAAAATCAAAACAGATGCTCCGAGTTGATTAGAAAAACTGAGCAGTTGGGTAATAAAGTGTAAAGGTCGATAGTGCAAATTTGAATATAGTAAAATATTTGAGTGTTGTTTCAATAATAATATCTGGAATTTAAGTGATATATCGAACTAACTCAAGTACATGAAAAAATCAAAACGATTTAGGTTAATTTGAAAAAAAAAGATATATATATGAACAGGAATGGTAGAAATTAAAGAAAACAATAAAAATATGTTGGTGAGTTTTAAAATATCAGCCGCATCCAGACTAACAAAGATACTGAACGTTTCATGTGAGCTGTATTAAGGGGGAATTCATAGAATCTGGCTGTGGCTAAAGTTTTTAAATTTCACACCTATCTCTTTAAAATAACGGTGTGAATTATTTCTATTCAATATTTCATCAGCGGATCGGAATTATGGCCGACGTTATTCCCAGTTCACCTTCATAAAAATACAATTCTTTTATAGTCTTTACATTCATTCACACCAGGATTTTGAAACATTGCATTGTAAAATGGATCAGACTACGCGCAGATTCACCGTTTCTGGCATTTAAGACAGTCCGAATTGTATTTCTGCATACAAGATTTGTTGATCTCGAATTTTTTTTTGCGTTTCAGTGCTTCTTTCTCTGATAATCTACATTTTAAAATTCTTCCAGCGAAGTATAATTGGTCATAATATGTTGTTGCATTTAGATCGGTTCAATATTAAATAAAGAAATTCATGTTTTTCTTATTTTCACAATTAAATGAGGCATGCAACAGCTATTAGTAAGTAAAATACACTTTGTGCAAAGGATAAGGAGAACTAGAACAACTTAGATATGCAGAAATAATAGAATAATGCGGCATACTGTACGCAATACTTGCAGAGTCGATGATAAGAGCTTGCAATTTCGTCCAAGTAACTCAACGGTAGAACCCAGTTCGGAGATCCAGGGTTCGATTTTTGGTTGGGACATCAAGGTTCTTTATATACTTTATTATTGTGTTATTTGTGCTTATTTACGCTTCTCTAGTTTTCCTCGTGTAACAGCTAAGTTATTATTTCAAATTAAGTAACGAAATACAAATTTTAACAGATTGAGTTGTTCCTCATTTTATTTCATTCCATAAAATGCCAATTAAAGTTGTTGTAGAGCATTAAAATTATCGTCAAATTATTTGATTCGACAGTAACAGGGAAAACCAGGTCTACCAGATTGTACCTATAGCTGTGTTACAATGTTATTCTCCGTCCGTGTAGGTAATTACCATTAATTACCTTGCATTTCTCTTGCGAATTAATATTGGGGCTGGATACATATTTGTTTCCAGTCATCATTACATTATATTCTAGATTTTATGCTAAATAAATTATGGGCTAACAGACATAATTTAAGCTGAAATTAAAAATACCGTAGTCGGGAGTGTGAAGACGGGATTCTTGGATTTATTCTACGAGCTACACTACTCAATCTATGTGAGAAACTTCCTTTAATTACCTTAATTCGCCTCTTCGATAATTTATTCTATGTCTACTATAGAGTATTATTACTTTCCCTATATACAGGGTGTCCCAAAAATGACTGAAGCATTTGAAAAACGAAATAAAAAAACCAGAAGGCGATAGAAATGTAACGTTTGCTGCATTGTACTTGGGAAACCAGGGAATTTTAGTCAACCAATTTTCAAAATTCGTTACAAATGTCACCAACAGATGGCGCTGTGGTTTTGTGAGAGCTGCGGGAAAACGCATACTGCCAGATTGTCATTCTGTACTTTGTTCAGCATTCTGCTAGTGTTGAGATCCAGACTGTCCGACCTACCAGAAAGGTGTAAGGAACCGTTTGGACGGCTTGAGCATTCTGCTAGAGTGTATTTCTCAAAGATTTCAAGTTGCTGTTGGTTTATTCGCTGAAAATGGTTTATTAGTTGAAACAGCGGATATTTCTTGACCAGACCATTCCGGCTGAAATGCTTGTACAGGTGACTGCGAATTTTGTTCACAGACTGCGCCATGTTGTTGCTGCAAATGGTGGTTATTTTGAAAACATCGTTTTGTAGTTTTTGCAACATGGTTATACCGTTTATTAATTTTTCCCATTCAACAGCGCCATTTGCTGGTGACCTTTGTAACAAACTTTGAAAATTGGTTGAATAAAATTCCCTGGTTTCTCAAGTATAATGCAGCAAAGGCTACATTTCTATCGCCTTCTGTTTTTTTAAATGCATTTTTCAAATGTGTCAGTCATTTTTGGGACACCCTGTACATAGTATATATAACGTTTAAACGCAATTTTTTACTTTCAGTAATGCCCTTGGCTAGTAAAACATTGATTTACACTTTATATTCATATAGCAATTAAAATTAAACGGTTCGATTTAAAGTTATCACTGGACAATGTAATATCTGTAAAGGAGTTGGAGAGAATTATGAGCGTTTTTTATACGATTACGTTTAAAAACGAACTCCGCGCCTGTAAAACACTTATCTATTCCGTATAATTAGATTAAAAAATATCGGTTACGTTTTAGAGAAGGTATCGTTGAACAAAGCATCCAGACGGACAGATAAAAACACATCGAATCAAACTTAAAAGAAGCTTTGTAACGTAGTCCCCTCCCTTCATCTAATTTTTTAAAGCATCACATCAAGATAATAAAAGTAAAAAATCCTTTCTTAAAAACCGATACGTATTTTACTGTTTTAATATAAATGTATACTTAAAATTGCGTATTTGTGGAACATAATAGTTATTTTGATCGAGAAAATCCCTGACAATACTACTCCTTTTTATGTATACTTATGCATTATACTTACAAATACTATATTTGAATTTGGTATTATACATGTAGTTGAAATGTTCATAAATTATGCATGTATCTCCCTAAAGGAATGGGTTCAATCTCTTTCATTCAATATTTTGTCAGCGGATCGGAATTACGGCTGCCATTGATGCCATATTTCGAACATACAAAGGCAATTCTTTTGTACTATTTGCATTAATTCACACAAGGTTTAGAAACGCTGTATCAGACGATATGCAGATTCATAGTTTCTTATATTTCAACCCGGCTTGGATTGTATTTCTTTCGTGCGTTCGCATATATTTCCTTCATTCTTGATGATCCTGCATTTTCTCATGCTTCTATAGTACTTCTTCTGAGATAAAACTTATTTCAAATTCCTATTTCGGAGTATTTTATTTTACTTTGAAATTCATGATATTTTCCCTAGGTCAGTTTTGGAATATATATCTGATTTATTTTTTTCTGATTCATATTAAGACCGTCGCAATTAGCAGTGGGGAGGATGGTGACGGGCGGTGCTACTTTTGATTTTTTGTTCTTTATTTTTTCCATTTGAACTTTTGTTATGATAGTTGTATATTAACAATTGCTACTTTCTCATACTACTGTCTCGAAAAAGTATCATTTCCCCAAAATTTTCGTATTTGAGATGAAAAATTGTTGTAAGTTCTGACCAATTTACTCACTTATGTAAAGAAATAACCTCTTTATGTCAATGCAATGTCTTGATCGTAATTTTTCCAATTGATGTATTTAACTAGTGTTGCTTTAAGACCTTGGCACACTCTTTGTATTTCGGAACCCAACATAAATAAAAAACTAAATCCTAACAGAAATGTATACAGGAAGACATAATTGTAGATCTTTAACGAACAAGACTCATATTACAATATCTCGATAAAATTTAATCTTCTTCAGGGCAAACCCTACTGAAAGAACTGGTACTAAAATGAAGCAGTTTAAAACAAAGGATTGCGTTTATTAGGATTAAACTATACTATATTCAAACTAAAATGTAGACAGAAAAAATATAGGCTTTTTAAATGCATAACAGGAGTCAGGGTTACAATAGAACAATACTCACCAGACGTTCTGAAGGGAATCACAAGGTGGTTTCGATATGGAACAATATAGGGCAGAAATCAGGTACTACTGGCAGCCAAATACCAAGCAAGTGGACCGGATGAAACGCTGACGGCATAAAATCCAATAATAAACATAAAATAGTTACCCGGAAAATGACGGCAAATAAGCGGTTACGTGGTGCATCTACTACTTTCAACGAAGCAATAGTGCAGCTGCCAAAACACACCTCATTGTCAGACAACTGGAACATTTTATTAAACACTTCCGACATACACGCGAGCAGTACACAATCTCGTATAATCAACTGCTATCTCTGTAGGAGCTCTCAGGACTTCTCTGGACTGCTCGCGTCTGCCAACTGCTCACGATTGCTTTGGCTTTTATACCATCGGCTGTAGCTAGATTTTGCATAGATTTGCATAAAGTACTCTTCCGGGCTGATAGGTTATTTTCTACCGAGCACGGGGAATCCTTCTCGAGAGACTGATACAGCTGTCTGATGACGTTCTCTGATCGGTTTTCTAGCTAATTTGAAGCATCACGTGTGGAACAAGACTGGAATAAGACTCTTCCCTGCTGCCAAGGATTAGGGTAGATTGTGACCAGGCAGTTTCAACTACGCTAGTAAAGGTTGCCTCATTTAAGACTAATTTAAAATAAAAGATCTTTAAAATAAAGGAAATAAAAGATCTATTTGATTTAAAACAGAGTGACGGGATTTTACTTCTTAGGATACTATTTGCGCGTTATCGATATTTGAAGATAAATCCAATTAGAAATGCCACTTCAAGCTTAACTTCAGCAGGAACATATTCACTTTCAGTCGGAAGCTAAATTTTTGGGTTTTCGCTTGCAGATAACAGCACAAAAACCCATTTCCCAACGAGCACGCAATTCTAGAACTTATATTAAATGCAAATATGGACTTGTAATTTAAAATGGAGTGTTCTATTTGCCACATTGTTATCAACAATTCACTAGCTTAGCAAGAATACAATGCTGGCGCTATTCAGACAACATAAAGTAACATCATAAAGTACTATATGTATATATAAATTAATGGCAGTCAGGTGGAACAACTCAGATGCAAATTACCTCAAGCAGAGTTCCCCTCATGTTACGTAAAGTACACATGAGCCAACTAGAGTTGGGAGGCAGATCATCCATGGCCCTCTATTGACCGACAATAAAGTGGATGGACTGATGAAGCTACCTCAAAACGTAAGAAATTCAGAGGATATGAAAATATGAGGAGACGGATATATGCTAAGGATGTGAACTGATAAGAACATGTGCAGAAATGAAAAAGTCAGAAGAAATAACAGAACAACCACATGAAAGAGTTAATATCGTTACAGCAGTGTGACAAACTCTGGTATTAACCATGTAATAACTATGGTTCCTACAACTGTGCGAGTAAAATAATAACAATGATGTCGGGTTATCTTCCTGTTTTTAAATTAATGTTGTAATGAGGCCATTAAAGACAATTTAAGTCGTTAACAAAATGGAATAAAAACTTACTGTTTGGCATCACATAACTATAACTGCATTGTAAAAGTAAACTGTGTTTCAAAACTGTACATAACCTTATTGTGAAACTATGCATAACTGCATTATGAAACTGTACATAACTATGTTGTGAAACTGTATGTAACCGTATTGTGAAACTGTATTGTGATAATTGTTTTGTGAAACTGTACATAACTATATTGTGAAACTGTATGTAACTGTATTATAAAACTGTACATAACTATATTGTGATAACTGTCCTGTGAATAAGCAAATGAATATATCTATTAAATTATGAGAAATTATTGACCTGCCCACTAATGAAATTCTGTTTCATTGTTGCGGAAGTATCTATGTTCTGTATTTAGTAGTAGAGAATAGATGGGTTTGATTAAAGGCACAACGAAATGGTAATGAATATTAGTGAAAAGGTATTGGTAGAAGCCATTTGCTAAATTCCGGCTACAGACAACAGACAGACAGAAACAAGATTCAATCAGTCTTACAGAGCTCAAAACAGATAATTACTTATAGTCCAGCCTTTGTGATAGGTTAGTGTTTTGCATAACAGCTAAATTGTTTCATATTATTATGCTTCTTTGTAACATGTTTTAAGAATTGTCCATCACGTAATAAGTACTTCTGAAAATACTTGTGATTGAGTGCGTGTATGTTTGATGTGTGGGCACGCTACATTAAGAAATGCATGTATCGCCACAATTTTTATACATAAATGCATTATGTAAAAGTCAAGAAACTAGCAAAACTTTTGGTAAGGTGTATGGTTAAAATGTAATTATTAGAAGATGTTTCCAGAATTAATCTCTATGGAGAAGTAATGATAATTATAAGAACAATGATTGTAGTAATCAATGCAAGAAATTGTTAATTTAGACTACGCTACTTTTGTAAAGTGTATTAAAATAGTATGAAGTAATCAGTATGTAGTAATCAGAAATATAATGTTTGGCTACAATCTATGAGGTTGTGCTGAAAATCTTACCCTTTTACAACTACCACATATCTAATTGTCATAATTTTTGTACCCGTGTGGTGAGTTTTGGAACTAACTTTTACAAGATAAATCTTTTCTGCATTCTACTTTTAGCATGATAACCGGATTTGAGAGTTTTCTGGTGAAAAGTTTTTGCTGCACACAGATCAGAATACGTGAACTTTAACTGTAATTAACCTATTAGCCTGTACCAATACTTTTATGACATTCATTTTCGTTTCAACGGAAGGAAATAACTGGAACGTGCAAAATAATTAACTTTCTCCTGAGATTTCTTGGACAGGATTAAAGACAGAGATATGCCCTTTAACTTTCCAAGTTGTTTTGAAAAAAATTTTATGCAACTATTTTTAAGTTACCCATTTTACGATTCAACGGTGCAATTTAGTCATAAAATGTCAGTTAATGTTAGTTTTAAGCAAGATTGTTTCTTTCAGGTGGAAAAAAGGAAGATTATAAAAATACGGTTGGTAAAATTGGTAACATGCAAGATTATTCCTAAAGGTAGGAGCATGCAATTTTTTCTGGTGGTTCCTTATGAGTTATAAGTGAGCAGTAAATCCATATCTACAACCTGGAGGGTATGAGAAGGAATGGGAGTTCTATGCCGATGCGGTATGATCGTCATATAACTCTATTTTCTCCAGATACGAGAAAAGCATTGCCATAGAGTTTTCGGATGGGTTACCATACATATGCAGTAGGACTCTTTTAATTCCTCCCGTCAAGAGGGTGAGATTGGATCGGGTGATCGGAGGACGTGATGTCTTTGTCTCCTCAATGTGCATTTACCTCTTTTCCGGATGATAACATGCAAAACTACCTCGAAGTACCCAATTAACTTATATTTGATGCAGCTCTAAATTGACAAACATCTATATGGATAGTGTTCGGAATAAACAATACAGTCCATATATTAAAGTATTTTAATAATTAACTGTCAAAATGACGCTAAAGTAGCAAAAATGACGCTAAAGTAGCGTCATTTTTGCTACTTTAGCGTCATTTTTTAAATGTTTCCAATACTTTCGTCAATCTGCGACTACATATCGCCACGTTGGCGATATTTTGTTATATTAGTCTCTAAATTCGCAAATTTATCGTTTAGTGTTACAGGCAAAAGGAGCGACGAGCAATTTTTATATATAAATGACTTTTGGTGAATTACTAGGTGTCCAAATGCGAAACTTTAAGATAAAATATTTTTTCCCGTGAATGGAATGAACTAGATCCACGAGAATTATGATAACAAATTAATCGCATAATATTATATATAAAAGTGAACATATTTCACAATAGTTAATAGGTTTTTAATTTTATGTGATTGTTTTTTGATCAATTGGTTTGAAAAAGTGCAACAGTTCGTGTTAGTCTTCTAAAGTTTGTGCCCAATCGTTTTCTGATGAAAACTTACATAAGAATTGATTCTTTACGTAACATTGTTGAAGGTTCTGTTTTTTTTCATGATTTTTTCAAAATTTGGGGTCTTCCGCACATTAGATTGCTCTTAGAAAGCAATTGGCTTAGAGTATTTAAAGATTGCAATATATTTTTGTTACTAAATTTCGTTCAAAACGCCCCATTTGTTTGTGAGAAATAATATTCACATACACACAGACACATGTAGCCTCCACATCAAGAACGTTCGATTCGAGTTAAGGGATGCTTGAAAAGTGGTGTTCTTCCGTCGAAAACTCAAATCCGAATTTTTATCTCATAAATGGCATGCTTTTGCACTAAAAGTAATTTAGTTCTGATAACTTAAATTCAGATTATCCTGTATCAAAGCAAGTTTGGATAACGAAATATATATTTCCTAGTTATAAGTTAAAACTGGAAGATTTTATATTATCACAGACAATTGAGTCAAATAATGAATATTTCAAAAATTTGATAAGATTTTTTTTTAGTCTGTAATGTAGTCTTTCATCCGAAAGCGTTCTGTAATTTGACAACGAATCATTTCCCAATGGCACCAAAACTTAACACGCAACCTTATATTAATAATGCTATCAGTGATGCTACCCTGGCTATATAAGGAATAACCGTGAATTAACTTACAATATTTATATATAACACTGTATAAGAATATTTGCTTCATAGCGATGCTCTATAAATATGACCCACATTTTTCTTTCCAGTTGTTCGACCAATTCATCGTTTACGATTTCGATTTCGAAACAATGGCTCATTTTTTGGTACATTGCCATTTTTAAAATAGCTGTCAGAACAGATTTATGCTGTTATTTCTCATTTATGGTCTGCTTATTTTTAATATAGTTGGCAAAGTAAGAAGGAAAAAAAAACTGCGCACCTCTCTGTCCTCATCAAATTTGAAAAACGGAAAAAAAGTCATTTTCTTTATGAACCAATTTTGAGGAGAAATCTACGGCGGGGGAGAGTGGATGAAAGGTATAAAAAAAGACTTCAATTGGGTTGTAATTCCAATAACAAAGCTGTTTTTTTGCCATCAAAAAGCGCTGGATAATTTAGAATTTGCGGTTAATTTTGTGATATATATTCAAAAATTTCTGATTAACTCATAAAATTGCTTTTAAATAAAGTAGATAATAGAATATTTTCTTTTATTATTGTGTAATTAAAAATTACGATGCTATTTTTGAAAGCAGCATTATTTTATGAGTACATTCTACATGAAACATTTTTTATGCATTTCTTGCATTCAGGGAGAATGTTGCTACATTTTGATTGACATTTGAGATTTCCAGTTTTCAACAAATATTATCATGACGAATAATTATTTTCGACGAATGAATGTATCATCCTAGAACTCGAGTCGAACATTTCTGAAATGATGTCTGTGTGTGTGTGTATTTGTGTTGATGAGTCTGTGTGTGTGTGCGTGTGAATGTGTGTTTGCATGTATGTGTGTTTGCGTGTATATGTATATCTGTATATGTATGGGCGTGCATAGCTGTGTTAATATCTATACAATATGATTGAGTGAGGGGACGCTATGTTGAAATTATCGAGCACTTTCACTACTGATATAATCTTGGTTTTGATGTCATTCGATACGTCTCAGCTTCGAGACCAAGGAAAAAATCTAAAGTTTCAAAAATTTGAAATGCAGAAAACGGTGCAAATTAATACTAAAACACTCCCATCCGATGGAGTTGAAATGGTTCTGCTTGAATAATATTTTGTAAAATATAACTCCAGTAAAGTTCAATAAGGTTATTCGATTTCATTTCGGACTCATTTGTTGCATTTACAGGATCTATTATTCTATATTAATACAGCTATCATTCGTTTATAACTAGCTAGAACTTTCAGTTGTCGCCCCGATTTTAACTGAAAACTCGATCCTAGACTGCACGTCAAAATGTCAAATTCTCTTGCTAACTTGCTTGGCGGTATACAAATTACACTGAAGAGATTCTGCATTTCAACTAAATACGTATATTTTCATCTATTATGTTCAAATTTCACCAATCATAAAACATGTGCAAAATACCCTAGTTCATTTAGCATTCTAATAAAAAATCTGATATGGACAGCACATGACTTTCCTTATATTATGCAATGAATTTACTACTGTTACAGTAAAAAAAATAGGTTATTCTTATAGTAGATACTTATATTAAGATATTGAATTTTCGTCAATTAGTCGCCATTTTCATTGATTTAGCGTCATTTTTATCCATTTGGCGAAATTTTCGTTAATTTGTCAATATTAAAAAAGTCGCCATGCTGGTGACATTCCGTCGAAATCTCACCAAGGAGAAATAAGCTATTCTTATAACAGATAAATAACTATTGGAGTTCAAATAAGAAAGTATTACTCAAAGTATCTTTTCTCATGAATGGAACGAGCTAGTTCCACGAGAATGATGTCACCCAATTTATTGAATGGTATTACATATGAAAAGTGAACATGTTTCCCAACAGTTAAATGTTTTTTAATTTATGGGATTTTTTGATAAATTTATTTGAGAAATGTGCAATATCTCCAGAACGGTTCATACTAGCGTTCTAAAGTTTATGTAAATCGTTGTCTAAGGAAAAATTACATAAGAAATGTCTATTTGCGTAATTTTATTAAAGATTTTGATTTTTTTTATGATTTTTCGAAATTTCGTTCGAAAATTTAGGGGTTTTTTGAACATTCGATTGTGTATTAATACAATTGGTTTCCAGTATTCACGAATTTAAATTTTTGTCCTGTTATTTTGAAAGTCCTTTTAAATTTATATTTAGTGTTGCATGCTTCCGCGTCCTAAAACCGCTTTATTTATGTATATTTTCTGTGCATCTATATTTTGCGGCAACGCAATTACAATATTTTTTGAGTTTAAATGACGATTTTTAGAGTTTCAATGAATTTCTTCAACGAAACCTAATTTTAATGGATGCAGAATGTAAACAAATGATTGTAAGATAAATTGTATAAGAATTTCTGATTTTTTTTTAACGAAAAATCATTGAACTCTAAGTCTGGATTAAAACGGTATGAATGAAATATTAACTTCTTTTACATAGAGAGCCATACGATTTATATTTCGATAGCGTCATTTGAATAAAGTTGATTTTTTTCGATGAAGTTTGTTTTAAGTTTTCAAGTAAAATAAATTATTGTGGTTTTGCGATAATTTAAAAAATATCACCGCTGAATGTATTGCATTTTAAATACTTAAATAAAATTGCATTTCAGTCGCAAAGTATTTCATAATCAATACTTTATGCATGATTGATCTTTCTTTTTTTAATGTGAAAGAAGTAAATTTATTGCATTATATAGGATAGTTATGTGCTGCCTCAGCAACTACTTTCGAAAAGGTCGCAAAAATCAATAAGATTTAAAATAAAAGAATCGATATTCAGTATATTAATCCAATGCTTTATTTACATGTAAATTTGCATGGCAAACGAAATAAAGTCAACCGCATTATTCTATGGTAAACCGTACTCTAGATATTGCACTTTTTTATTTTGAAGACATATTGTCATTTCAAAATACGCTATGATGCTAAATAAAAATTAAATTCGTTTCTCAAATGAAAATTTGATGCAATAGAAAATAACCGTGCTCATTTTATGCGCTATATTAAGGCCTTAAGGAAGATATTTAAAAAAAAAATGCATTTTAGAAAGACATATGGTACCCTCATCTTATTTTTTGCGATATAATTCTCAATACAGTCATAACATTTATGTGGTTGTTTTTCAGTTAGCATCAGAATAATGTTATGCATTAACTTGGAAGAAAATTTCGCAGTTTTTCTTATACTACCGCAGCTGCTCATTCTATTTGAAAATTGAGGAATATACGTATTTTGTGTGTGAACCACGCTAAATTCAAATTCGGTGACGGCAAAATAAAAAATTCAATATGAAAAGGTATAAATTGGATTGTAAATTTGACAACCAGGATTTGTTTAGTCATTCACTGTTCTAGGAGTGTGTCGAATATTTGCAGTTAAGTGCAATTTGAATTTCAGATAGTCCGGTGAAAACAGTTATCTTAAATTCAAAACTGCGTTTCTACTGAGTGAGTAAATAATGGAAATATATGTTGTATTATTTATTATGTATATTCCTATTAAGATTTTCCTCGTTTTTGTAAGGGAAATTTAATTTTACAAGTACATTTTAAACAATAACTGACTTTTGCTCGTAGTCAGGAATTTGTTCACACACACACACACACACACACACACACACACACACATATATATATATATATATATATATGTATATATATATATATATATATGTTTATATGTATATATATATGTATATATATATACATATATATATATAATAGAAGTTTGAAAATCCAATGAACGAAAAGTAAGAAGATGTAACACGATAAACCTAACTTTTTAAAAACACCCACAGAATAAAATATAATACAGCAAATCATCAATCATATGGATTAAAAATACAAAACACAAGCTATCAAGTTACAGAAAATCAAATAAATTAAAAGGTATGGAAACAAAAAAAGAGAAAAACTTAAACTAAATTCAACTATCTAACTGGCTTACAAAACAAAAGTAAAAATCATCTAATCCTCAAGCATATGGAAAAAATAAATAAAATAAATATCGAATCAACAAGTCAATGAAAAATATATAATACAAAGGTATGGACTCGAAATAAGTATAACAAACGAAATCAAGCACAAACGCCTTACACGTGGACGAGGCTCTAAGCCTAAATCATGAATTGTTAACTTCTACAAAAATCTAATCATGTCCAAGTTTTTTGTAGAAGCAAACACAAAAATGTATGTTTCTGAAGAAATAGATAGATTAAATCTATAAACTATTTCTACTTGGACGACATACATAAAGAAGGAATAAAAAAGAAAAAATGAATACCTGGAAAAAGCACAGCGTATGTACATTCGATTCAATACAGGGATCGAGGGAACACTGATAGAAGAGACCAGTGTTGCCATTCGTAAAGAAAAAATAAAAAACCATTTACTGTTGCCATTCATAAGAATTGAAAAACTGTGAAGCGAAATGTTAAGAAAAAGTATTAATATACAAAAAGCGCTACTAAAAAGAGGGGCAAATAATAGTAATGCTGAAGTGGGAAGTGAATGTAAAAAAAAAAAAAAAAAAAAAAAAAAAAAAAAAAAAAAAAAAAAAAAATGGAGATGTCTGGCTAATATAAGATACTATGAATAGAATTATATGATACTATGAAAAGAATTATAAAAATCCAGCTATTTTAAATTTTTTAACAATACTATTTACTAAATAAGAGGGATATTTATATAAATTACTAGTAATTTTGAGATTATTGATATGCATAGCATGAAATTTTATATCAAATAATCTATAAATTCTAAAAAGCTGATTGAGTATAATATTTCTAAACAATTGAATCGAGTTACAGGAATTAAAAGGTAAGATTTTATTAATATTAAAATTATAAAAGTCTTTTTTATCATATAAATTTGTAACAATTCTATTAGAAGGATCAATAAAAAGATTTAAATCCAAAAAATTAACATTTTTACTAATAGTAGCTTCATTAGGTATTATACTTTATGCATGATTGCATATATATATATACATATATATATGCATATATATATATATATGCATATATATATATATATATATATATATATATATATATATATATATATATATATATATATATATATATATATATATATATATATATTACATATAAATAAAATTGAAATTTATTCGAAAACTATGCATAAACTATGATAAGTAAAAAAACCCATCCCTAGCATATCTGTTACAAAGAAGTATAGACCAAGTCTAAGGATAAAAATAGTAGGTAAGTTATATTGGTATGGGGATGAGGGGAATATTAGTATACAAAAATCCTAATTAAATAGATGTATATATAAATATATATAAAAAATGAAAAATCAAATACGGCAAAAATGAGAAAATACAATAATAATGATCTCAAGATTTAAGATCCAGACATGGAGAAAAATCAGTTGAAACTATATAAAAAAATGGCGATTGGTTCGAAATTGTATTCTCGTCAGGACAGTCATACAATTAGAATTAAAACCGATAGAATAGCCATTTCCTGACAATGGCGATAGTATATGATTATAGACACCACTGGAACTGTCTACTGGCTAATGGAGATATAATAAAAACCAAAAGAATTAAAGCCAGAAATATAAAAAACAGAAATATAAACGTACAGGTACAGTCACCACGTGTGTGTCGAAATGCTTGTAACCGATAATACTGTTGAGCATTCTGCATCTAATCGTTAAAGCGAGTGTAAACCGGAATATATATATAAATATATATATATATATATATATATATATATATATTATATATATATATATGTATATATATATTGTATTTATATATTTATATTATACATTTATTATATATATATATATATATATATATATATATATATATTTCTTCCTTTTTGTTGTATTGAAACGTAGCGTTATATAAGAGATATTAGAAATAATTTTTTGTGAGTAATTGGCTGAAATTTGAAATTTGAGGAAGAGATTAAGGTATTTATAATTTCTTGTTTTAAAAAATTAAAAGATGTGTGTAAAATTAGACATGAAAAGCTTGCTCTGTTTCACATTAAATTGTGTTTTCTCCTCAGAAAACTCACAGAGTCAAAATAGTCAAGAAATATTATTTCAATATGTTATAGAAAGCCAATTTAAATACATTCCACGTTGACTTACCACAGATTTGCTTCTTCACCATTACTGGTGAAGCGCTGAAGGTACACATCGAACATCATCTCTCTCGCATCGAGTTGTATGTATATATACTGTGGGTGTAATGATGATTTTCACAATCAATTGTGTTATATGTATCGCAAAAAAGTAAATCATAAAACACGCACTTTAAATACATTTTATTGTTATCAGCAATACCAAACAAAAAAAATTGGAATTTGACAATATCATTTTTTCAAAACAACCTAAATGGAATTTTGAGATAGCAATAAGAAATGGTGTATCATTTTCTATAGAGTGTATCGAATTTTGAGTTATTTGTATATACACTCAAAAATATATAAACTCAAATTACTCACTCAAAACTGCTGCAATAATAACACAATAAATAGAAACTTCTTAAATACATCATAATTACGAAAATAAGCTAGTCTACTAGTTTCAAGGGTAAATAATAATGTTCATCTTTAAGACCTAAAGGAAGTCAATTCGGAAACTAAATTCCCATCATTACTCAACAGTAGTCGACCTCACTTATTTCAAGTTAAGTTGGCGGCTAGATTTAAATACGTGAGGCCGCACTTTTTGTAGGACCTGAAGAAGAAGGCTGTTATTTGTCTTTGAAATTAGTAGATCACTTTATGCTGCATTAATGAAATTTTTATTTATTATTTAAACTATTAATGGTAGTATAAATTCTAAATCTTAATATAAATAAACTATAAGTTATTCTGTGATTGAAATATCGTGTATTCTTACTTCATGTTCTGTTAAAAAATTTTGTTGCTTTGTAAAATGATATTTCATAACTTTTGCTTAATATCAGTTATTGCCAATACAAAAATTTTATTTTGGTGTTTGTTTTATTTCTGACTTATTTAAAAAAGATTCAATATAAAAATCAGTTGTGAAAAAATGTTTACACAAATTAGATATACTATTTTATCCATGCGTTATTTTTTCAATATATTTCTACTTCTCTATTTACACTTTTGACACATCAAATAAAATTCAAATTCAACGAAATTGTGTGTCTGGCTCTGCATTTCTGTTTCTTAAACAGCTGTCAAAACAAATTTATGCGGTTATTTCTCATTTACGCCATCTTTATTTTTAATAACATGAACAGTGTGAAGAAAAAAACAAACCAGGCAGTTTTTCATGATGAAGTGCATTAGCTTGCCTTTAAAACTCATCATATTAGAGAAATGGCAAAAAGTCGTTCGCTTTATAACAATCTTAAAATAAATTTGATGACAAGAAGGAAAATATTTCGCATAACAGAGGTAAATTGGCTCAGAAAACTAATAACCACGATATTCTTTGTCATCAAATAGCAGGAGCTGGTGAAGGATTATTATATGGTTATTTGCAATTGACATTTCACACATTCTGCTAAAATTCAAAGCTGCTTTAAAATAGCCTGAATAATAGAATTTTTTTGTGCTGTTTAGAAAATTTCCATTACCTTTTTCATTGTTATTTTTGAGCAAATTTTAGTTTCATGAGTGCAATTTGAACATGGCAATTGTTTTCAGTCACATATAAAATATATTACAGAAATGATTAATTGGAAAATCAATGTTTAAATTGAATATTGGGCACTAATAACTTCAGTTTTTCTAGAGCCGAAGATTGGTGTCGATAAAGGGAGTGGCTTATAAGAACTTATTATCGACAACACTGAACAGTATGCGTTTAAATACCATAAATATAATATTTTAAAGATTTACTAAAGTAATATACTGTTTTTAGTAGGGATAATTGCACATAGTTTGGTTTTAATTTCAAAAGCCTACTTTTAGTCTTACGTTATTACAAGCATTTTTCTTGAAAATGAATGCGTTTTCATGTAAATCGTTTCAGCATACACCCTTCTAACGAGAGGAACTTCAATTGTACCTAACATTAAATTTTGCATGCCATATAACTGGGTTTTTATATATTCGATTCAAATAATCCATTCTGAAATATACTTTGCTCATCAGTGAAATTGCCCCAAACTACGGAATTGGTGGAATCGAACGAAATTAATTGCCACCCCAAAATACCGGTAACATAATTCAATTTGCAGGACTGTAGACTTTTCCACAGAAAATACTTGGTAAAGTAACTAATTGGGTTTTACCACCATGCTTAAAAAGAGGAATGACCATTCATGGTGTCATGCAGCTATTTACTCGTTCCCAGATCTCAACTTATAGATGACAGCGCCTAAGGTTTGGTGATCATATTTTACTCCTGTTGAAACCGTGACAATACATATGGCCTATAGTCAAGGCTTTATTTCATAGTAATGTTTGTACTATTTAGCATTTCAGATGCCGCAGCGATAAAGAGCTTGGCCAATATCCTATTTTATGAAACACCATCACTATATACGGAATACAATGAATATTGACAGAAAATCTTTGAATGTTTTATATATTGCAGTTAAATGAAATATAAATGTTACTAAAATATTTATTTGGTATATACATGTCCAACAGTTAAGCAAAATATTAGCATATTCGGCGAAAGAAACAACGTGTAGCCACATATTTTGTATACATGAAAGGCGCATGCATGCGGAAATTATCTCGTAGAAAACATATGAGCATACTCATACCAATTTTGAGGAGTTTTGAGTTCGGTGAGTGTTTCTGCGAATAGTGGCATGAACTCAAATTTTATTGAAAGTGAAGATTTTATTGAATATCAACCAGCAAAAAAGAGGCATTGTGTCTTTCAGTGTCTCAGTCTCAATTCCCCACTAGGGGTGAGGCCGTATTACGATAGGGCACTGGATTCTATAGCCTCAGACCCATCTCACCTAAGTGGTACAATAATCTGTGGATCGACCCGGTTGAATCTCAGTAATCGTGAAGCAGACTCTTCCAGGTGGCGGAGGCGAACTGTGTTTTTGTGGCCTGTTTCCAGAGCAATCGGGGAATGGGATTGAGACTCGGCGGAACCATCTTCTGACCTTGTTCGGTGAATGATTTCGTCGATCTCGCTCCCCTGGTCGTGGTCTTGCTTGGCGGTTGATAAGCTAGCCTTCACGCCCTGCCTGCCAGTGGCTTTACCCTAAACGGTTGCCTCGGGGATTGGTTGTTAATTCTGCCTCAGTCTCAATTGAGGAGGCTCGAATTGTCAAATATAGCCTCAAAAAGTTGTTTAGTAATATTGGGAAATATTTAGAAACATGTGTAAAATAGCCGATTGTTCATTTCGAAATATTGTACCAACAGTAAGTTACCAGCAGGCTTAGTACAGAACAAAAGTATCTGTACGAAATGTGTCAAGGAATTTTTTTACAGAAACATCTCATCAAGTTTAGTGCAAAGACAGCCGAAAAATGTGTCATTCCAGATGGTTTACAACTACCAATCAAATTATAAGACGATGTGTTTCAACGGTTAATCTATCCGTCAATAAGAAGCATTTAAGCAAAGTATATTGTGGAAGTCTATGTGGGCCTTAATTGGTTCGAGATTATATTTAAACCAGATTCCAGTGAAAATTCTTAGCATGAAAAGTCACTTGATCTCAGCATGAAAAATCACAAGATCTTAAATGAAAAGTCACGCAACTTGACCTATTATTTAAAGGCAGTAAAAGAGTCTATTTTGCAAAGATATGAATGTTTCGGGCACCCGAAAAATTTAGAAATGGTTTTTGAAAATTAGGAAGCATCAGTGACTTTAAATTTCCGCAGATAATTTTTGGGGCAAATGAGAGTGTATGCATGATCAGTTAACAAGAAGGAAATATAAGGAAAGCTCACCTGACTTCAATCAGTTCTAAAGACGATTTAATAACGTTGATTGAAAAACGAAACATGCATTATGACTCATATTTAAAGTTTCATGCTACAAGCAGTTGAGAAAAGTTTAAAATTAGCCACTGAATCATCCCTAAGCTGTTTGTGGAGCAGTGGCAAGATACGAGATCAGATCAATAATTGCGTCCAGAGTTAGTTTGTGGAAGTCTGATGTTAGTTTAGAAGTTTTCTGGTAAAATAAAAATGAAAATAATTTTTATGCTAAGATCAGATGCAGAAGAAGCTGTTATTATTTTGAAACGCAAGACACACACTGATATTTCTCTGACACGCGCCCTAAGTGTGAACTTCTTTTTACGCTTTCACGTCCTGTTGAATGAAGATCATTCTAAAATTTCCTTTTTGAAACATGTAAATGCGAGCCAATGACTTTTCTAAAGACCTCACGAAAGACAGAATCCTCACTTCTTTCTAACCACAAGCTTTATTAATTATATGTGTCCCAGCCAAATAAAGATACTACGACTGGCCGAGGCTTAGTCTGTAACGTACGCGCTTAGCGAGACTCTGGAGACGAGAGTCTGACAAACAATAGTTCAGATTGGTCCGGTTTATTCACAAAATCAAGTAACTTGATAGAGCAAACAGGGAAACAGGGAAACAGCATGATAAAAAACAAGCATCTAGAGTAAAGATCTCAATCAGAGAAGTCAAAAGGCAGAGACAGCAAGCACATCTCCGGAAACATGGAGCAATGACGTCTGCTTATAGGGAGTCCTCTGGCTACAAAGGCAGTTAACCAAAATTGTTTTTACCGGGATAGGACAAATACTATACAGGGTGTCCCAAAAGCATTGATCTCGGCTTTTATTCCTTAAATATTGATCATGAACATATATAATAAATTACAAAGTTGCGTAAAAAAGGTACATAATTTTATGAAATCGATTAAAATTGTCAAGGAAATTAAATTTTAAGAAATACAAAATTTAAATTTTTATAAGGCCCCCGTACAAACACATTTACAATGAGTAAAATGTGCCCCATACACTAATAAGGTGATGAGCAAAATTTCAGCATTTTATCATAAAAACTCCCAGAAATATGAAAAGACAAAAATGCTGACTTAAACCACTTTTCGATGCATCGATGTGGGTTCTCAGAGGGTGAAAATCATGTCGGCAGATCGTGTTTCAGGGGTTATACACAAATTACGAAAGAAAACAATGATTACATAAATAAATAATAATTTTGCTATTTATTGATACAAAAGTATCTACACTGTGTAGAAATAATAACTTTACACAAAGGTTACAAAACTTGTTCAAAATGTTTTCCATCCATGCCAAAGATCCAGTAAAGATAAGAGGCAGATATTATTTGCCTATGATGCATTTCTGCATTGCGTCATTTGCACTCTTGCTGTAAACATTTACATTTCAATTTGTGATTAATCCCTCACTAAATTTGTGTAAACATATCTCTGGGACTTTTTATGATAATATGCTGAAATTTTGTACATCACCTTATTAGTGTATGGGGCACATTTTACACATTGGTAATGTTTTTGTACATGGGGCGCATAAAAATTTAAATTTTGTATTTCTTCAAATTTAATCCCCTGAAAATTTTTATCGATTTCATAAAATTCTGTACCCTTTTTTACGCAACTTTGTAATTTATTATATGTGTCTAAGATCAATATGTAAGGAATAAAAACCGAGGTCAATGTTTTTGGGACACTCTGTATACTACTGGAGATATTGCTCAGTCGATATTCCATTTTCGAGAGTTCGATGATACTCATGTGCCTTCCTAATATAGGACACAATTTATAAACAATAACGTCACATATATTACAGTTATTTATAAACAAAAGCCGTCAAAACTGTCACTTTGTTGACAACTTTCCATGAAGTTCGATTTGCTTACTCTATACATAATAATTATATTAAATTTTTATATATATATTATACTTATTTTAAATTGTTATATATTAAATATATTATATATTATATATTAAATATTAATATTAAATATATATATTAAATTTTTACTTCCTCCTTAAAAGGGAAATATAATAATTATTTCAACAGCACTCGAATTTAATTTTTATTTCTCCACAAATATTTTCATAAGTTTTTTAAAAGTGCAGAATGGCATCGTAAATACCTTTTCTTCTACGAAAGGGCGGACTTTTTTTTCTTAATGTAAAATCTTCAAATACTGACAGTCTTGTTTGTCACGTTTCTGCTCTTCGTTTACGAAAGAAAAAGTTTCAGTTATTGTCTAAGAAGTTCTGTGTCATTAAATTGTTCATGAGAATAAATGACTTAGGGCAATTAAAAAAACAACAGATTACGTACGTTTAAAATCGATAATTTGTCTGTATTCATTTGATTAATGAAAAGCAATGTTGAGTGCCGGTAATGATGCTAATTTTAATTAGAAGAATTAAAACTTACCTGTAAAAATATCGTTGAAAATAAATGTTTTGCTTTATAAAACAATTGTTTTTAACTACGATTGCTTTTATTGTAAAATGCTCATTTAATTTTGAAATCTTTAGAAATAATGAAAATAAAAGTATGTTGCAAAAATTATTATTACTCGCAAACTGCTTTGAATTTTGTTCAATTATTATACGCCTATGTAACTTGTCAATTTAATTATTACTCAAACAGAATTTTATTTATAAATTTCTAAATAAAGATGCATTGAGATGAAAGCTTTGAGATTTATTGAGTCTCTCAGAGCTATAGCTACTGAGAATTATCAATGTGATAAGCTATCTTTTAAATTTAAAACCACTGATTCTTATCTCTGCTAATAGCTGATTATTTTTAAGCTTCTAATTTAATTAAATTCCTGTAACTTTCACTTACATTACGCGCTATCTCATGGGGAGTACGAAATTACATTTCTACAATTCATATATGTGTGAGACCAGATTTAGTGAGACAGTTTTATGTTATGTGAGACCAGATTTAGTGAACAGTTTTATGTTTTTATTTATGATGTTTGTAATGTCAGACAATGGCATCAGTCTGAATGACGCCAGTTTGTCTGACATGACATCATAAATACAAACATAAAACTATTTTACTAAATCTGGTTTCACAATATGATTGTCAAAAAGTTTAATAACTGGATTGAGCAAAGAATACTTCGTACTCGACCACGGTTACCAATATAGACATCAAAGCGAAATCATCAACCGGGGAGTGCCAAACTTTGTTCTCGGAACAAAAGCGTGGTAAGTCAGTATTACTGCTTTGAGCTAAAGGCGTCTCCAACTAAATGCATTTAATACTACCTTATGAGCGTTCGCTGCAATGACATTATACAAGTTATTCTTGAATTTAATTTATAATAAATTGTATATTATATTGTACTTAAAGTAGAGGAGGATTAAATTAAGTTATGTATTAACTTTTCATTATAATAATTGCTAACATTAGTAATTACAAACATGACCGCAATCCCCACCATTACTTACTTATGCGATCTCCCCTTTACCTTAATCAATAAATAAAAAACATTACTAATTAAAATCTACATGTCTAACTTTAAACAAATTAGCATTTATTAACACTTCTATTATTTTATAGTTAGAATTGCACAAAGTTACTATAAAATCGCTTAAAGAGCAGAAAGTACCCGTGTGAGACCAGTACATTTCCAATTAGCAAAACGACCTAATACATATTAAAATCAGCTTTGCATTTGGATTTTGTTTTGTTGGTCTGTTGATCATACTTTGATATTCATCTTTGTATTCATCCCTTTGACATTCATCCCTTGACATGTGTCCCTTTGACATTCATCTTTCACACACAACTCATGACTTGTTTTCTCATATTTAACAACTCTCTCAGACTTCACTTTCTGATGCATCACTTCAATTATCGAATGACTTAACTGTCTAATGCATTTTGATATCTTATGCGTTCTCCAAATGCCATGATACATTCTAAGGTCTGATGCATTCTTCGACTGTTATGACACATTCTCAAACTGTCTTCGTTGATCCTCCTTTTTCCACAGCATCTCCTTCGCCTCGAGTGAGGATACGCCTTTTGCGTTCATTGGCTGTTACCCAGTGAGAATTCGTTCCCATGTTTCATTGGTTTGTCAGTATCAAATGAAGCTTGGCCCTAGGATATTTTTATACCTCAACCACACCTGCAATTTGGCCGATGTGTATTTATTGGGGTAATAATTTTCCGAGTTAAGACTATCAAATTTGGTGACTCTATGTCTGCGCCTTTTTTTGTTCGCAAACATCAAACTGCATATATCTACTGGTCTCAGCACTGGTTTCACTGTCCTCGCCATTGTGCTTGATTTTCTAACCCTTCCAAACATTAACACCTTATCCTCTATATGCAAACTCATACGCTGACTGTCGTAGACTGTTGCATTTTTATTTTCTCATAAAAGTATAGAGAGAAATATTGTTTTATTCAACAATTTTCGAATTCGAGCTTTTGACGAATAAATATGTTTTTATATAGCAAAATGTATTTTTACTTTCCTTATATACATAATGTATAAGGAAAGTATTGTGACGGGGTCGAAAATTCAAATTCGAGTTTTCGACGGGAGAGCACGTTTCAAACATCCCTGATCACGAATCAAACATTTTTGAAGTGATGTCTGTGTGTGTGTGTGTGTGAAAGTATGTGTGTGTGTGTGTGTGTGTGTGTCAGTGAGTCTATGGAGACGATAACTGACGAACGAATAGACCGATTCGAATGAAATTTGGCACACAAATCACAATACGTAAACACTGGAAGCCTATTGTTTTTATACGCAATCGAATGTTCAGAACCCCCTAAATTTTCGAGTGAAATTTTGAAAAAATCGTCAAAAAATCAAAACTGTTAATAAAGTTGCGCAAGTAGACATTTCTTATGTAATTTTTCATTAGAAAACGATTGACATAAATTTTAGAACGCTAACATGAACCGTTCTCGAGATATTGCACATTTAAAAAAATTATCAAAAACTTATATAAAATAAAAAAATATTTCCTATTGAGAAACATGTTCACTTTTCACATGTAATACCATGCGATAAATTCGGTGACATCATTCTCGTGGATCTAGCTCATTCCATTCATGAAAAAATATACTTTGAGTAATACTTTCGTATTTGAAAGCCAATAGTCATTTATCTGCTGTAAGAATAACTTATTTCTCCATAACGCTTGGCGAGATTTTGGCGACGAATTTGGCGGAATGTCGCCAACTTGGCGACATTTTTAACTGTTGCCAAATTAACAAAAATCTCGCCAAATTGATAAAAATGACGCTAAATCAATTAAAATGACGACTAATTAAAGAAAATTCAATATCTTGGAAAGAATATGAGCATCTACTATAAGAATAACAATTTTTTAACTGTAAAAGTTGTAAATTCATTGCATTATATAAGGAAAGTCATGTGTTGCCCACATCAAATTTTTTTTCCGTTAAGTTCTGCTTGATATACAAAGCTTAAATAATCAAAGTGACTATTTAGAGTGTTGACTATCTGATCGGAAATGTGCTATTATCATTTGCGTAGAACACCAAATGAGTTCTCTCGTCTGATGATAAACGGAAGGGAGGTGAATTAACCAGTGTGCCCTCTATTGTCGAGAGACATATTGTGGAGGAAGAAAACGTAATGATATCCCACATAATGGAAAGCCATCGCAGAGGTGTATGCTAATGATCAGCACACCATTATACATAAGAGTCCTATCGGGGTTACTGTTTACTACCAGTCCAATGCCAAACAAATTGTGTTTATCGTGTTAATGGCTTGTCGTTGATGTTAACATTCGTGTTTAGTGACTGCTTCGGTGTAGTATTCAATGAGAAAACGAAAAGAACGAATCGGAAAATTTATTGGATAAACCTTTGAACAAGGATGAATTACCAAATAAGCACTGACATAGGATATTCATATATCAGAGGTAAGAGAGTGAGAGTAAAATTAATATGATTATATAATTTTGAAAGTAAATAAAAATCTTATAAATGAATTTTGTAAATATTTTTGTATACTAACAGGATAAATAATTTAAAGTATTGTGAATATAAAGAGCTAAAACCAATATTAAATGTATGTTTAAAATAATTTTTACAGTAAATTTATCGTTTATCCCTATTGTTCTCTACCCCTAATCTGTACTCTCCATTAATTTCGTCCAATCCTGTCTTTGATTCTGCTTTTGCTACTATATTTATTATTTTAGATGAAGTAAAATTTTTTAATAATAACTACATTTTTAGAAGCTAAAGTATACTCATCCTTGAGTAAAAAGGCGACCTCTCAATGGATGCTAAAACAAAGACTGCTTGATTAATACTCAGGCATAACCGCTTTATTATTAATTTTACCTCATGATTATGTTCATTCAAATTATAAATCAGAAGATTGGAATTAACCTATACGCTTTGTTTTGCTGATGCAATACATACGAACATGTTATGTGACAAAGGTGCAAAGGTCACTGGACCTGTCAAGGTTGATGGGAATTAATGTGATAATGGGTGAATTGGCCACAAAGCCAGTCTCAGCCCCACAATCACAGAAGAGTTTTCATGCCAATGGCATCGGCTAATTGGAATTGGTATGGTCTTTGGACATTAAAAATGTACAAGAGGTGGTGATGATGTGCAAATGGAACGAAAGGCATTCTAAAAGTTCTAAAAATTTTCGCCCAGGAGCTTCCTAACAGAGAATTTAGACAGAAAGAGTGTGAAAAGAAAACTCCAGCATAAATCTCCTTAAAAGCTGCAGGTACTTTTACCACTAAAGAAGATTGGTGCTAAATAAGAAAAAATTGCAACTATAAAAAGCTCGAAGTGGAGTGTCCCGAATCTTGTGGAGGCTTCCATGATATCAAAGTCATCAGAGGAAGCAGAATATGATGCTACTAGAACAATGGCTCCAAAGAGGAGGTAAATTCCAATTTTGTTTGATTTTATGCTATTAACCTTTTGATATGAAAATTGATATTGATAAATATAGAACTCAAATATTTGAAATCTATATATTTTTATAATTTTAGGATCGTGTAACAATAATTAAGGAAAATCATAGTATAATTTTTATAGGAAAATGAAAGTTTGAACTTCATCGTGGAAAATAAGAGAATTAAAATAGTATGAATAAACACAAATTACTTAAGTGCATCCTCTTAACCGACTTGAGTTTAAAGGTATAAACATAAAGGAATATAAAAAATAATTGCGATACAATAAGAAATTAACATTTTTAATTTAATGCATGTTTGATTACTTTATGCATTATTAATTATCCGTTGTATAAAGTATTTTCCTATGTTTTATCTCATTATTTAGCATGAGTTTAAAGTTAACATTTATCCTGATTATTATAACTAATTCTGAAATTTAGCGAAAATGCTTTGATTTCTTTTGTAAGCCGTTTTAAAATTAACTAGCTAAGAGAATTTTCTACATCAGGCTTAAATTTAAAACAATTTAACGTACATAAAAGACAGAGATAAGGCACATAAAAATGTTTGTTTAACAGATGGAGGTGTTAGTACTATTTGCATACAATACGATTTAAATCTTGTCATTGAAGTCACAACTGAAGTGAAATGAACTAAACAGTGATCCCCATGTTCGCAGAGCACAAATTGGGGAGGGAAGTATCTTAATGAATTCTCGGGAGAGAAAGCCATTAGAGGGGCAGCATATGCTAATTATCAGTATAAACCTTTCTAAGATTCCTATCGGTCGTTTTATTCAGTATCGGGTCGTATGTCGTATCTGCTTTATTCATAATGTTATAAAAATTCATACATATATAAAAATTCATGTTTTTACTAAGACAAAATGTCGATGTGGATATCACATGACTTTCCTTATAAACTCACTAGCGGGTATCCGTGAACTATCATGCAATTCTTGAACGAGAACAGCGTGAATATAATTTCATTCCTTTGCTGTGTTCTTTTTGATGTTGTTGCTTATGATATTTGCTCTTATATTTAGCGAGTTTTTCTGCATGGTAGCGCAATGCTGAACAGAAATCGATTAAAATACCATGACAGATGGATAAGAGTTTAAGATTTTTGTACGAAATAAGACGGTAGATTCTATTTTCAGAATAATTGCTGGTTGTCAAAAGGGTACTCTGATTATATTTTAGCGTTATTAAACGGAAAAGAAATAATTAAATAAATAAAAAAGAAAATGGGGTAAATATCGCTATTAAATACGTTTGAAATTAAATTATTTTTCATGAAAACGGGCCTGAAATTAGTATAATTTTAATGTATCATGAAATGATACATTACAATCTATATAATAAAAGGCAATGTCTGTCTGTGTGTCTTATAAACTACAGGCTCAGCGACCGCGCGTCGCAGAGCTACGAAATTTGGCAACCGGAGATCCGGGGGGGGGGGGGGGGGAGGGGGGGTACGTGAAAACCGATTTTTTAAAATTTGAATTTTTTTTGTTTTGTTATTTAATGTTTTAACCGTTTTTTCGCTTTTCCCCTTTATTTTCCCACCATACAGAAGTCGTAGAAAAAACAAATCATACGACCGGAAATAGCAGACACTTACGAGTAAAAATATATCAATTTCAAATCTCAGGGACAAATTTTAATATTTTTTAAAGATTTTGAAACAAAAGTCACTTTCGGCTAAAAAAAAACGAACTTTCGTTTTTAAATTCTCACATCCGAAAAAGTATCGAGAATTTCGACTAATAATTTACATTTTTAGAAAGCTTAAACATCAGGTATTCTTACAAGCTCAATTTGATCAAGAAACAATTATAATAACAGCCCAATCCTGATTTAAAAGAAGTAATGATTTCAAATTTCTCGACGAATTCTAAACGAAGTTCCGATTTTTTCTCCCAGATGCGCGAGCAGTCGTGGCGTCACGCTGTTTCCATGTAGATTGTGCATCGTGTTAGAAAATTATGTGATATTTTAAATGATGGAATTAAGAGCTTAGCATATGGTCACTATAAAATTTAAATGGTTGAATTATTGTGTATTGAATTGTGGTGATGTATTGTATAAAATACTATTGTATACATCGGGCGAAATTTTTATATCTATATTTTAAATGATGGAACGATATGGATTTTTTAAATGGATATTTTTAAATGGATATTTTTAATTTATGGATATTTTAAATGGATATTTTAATTTATGGATATTTTAAATGGATATTTTAATTTTATGGATATTTTAGATGATGGAACGATGGAAATGGAACGATGGAATGAAGATGATGGAATTAAGAGCAAGCATATGGTCATTATAAAATTTAAATGATTGAATTATGGTTTGTACGGTTTTTGACCTAGGGACAATTAAAACCGAATTAGTGTTTGCTTTTCATAAGGTTTTTGGCTCATTATGCTGGATTGAATTGTGGCGATGTATTGTTTACATCGGGTGTTGGTTGGGACCACAATGAAAACCTTACACTGAAGAAATAAAAAAATAAATAAAAATAAAGTTATGGAGATTCTCTCGGTGATATTACGTTATATTTTAAACGCGGGAATTGCACTCGGTAGGCCCGGGTTCGATTCCCGCCACAGCCAAAACTGCCGCCGTGTTCACGCGGAGTACGATCACACGTGGGTCCGCAAGTCCTTCCGAGAGGTTGGTGGTAGGGGAAGGAGGGTACGGTCCCTGATGATGCCTCCCCCACTCGGTTCCGGTCAAAATTGGATGAATAAAAAGAAAGTTATGGAGATTGTAGCAAAGGGCGCGGTAGCCCAGTGGTTTGCGCGCGGGAATTGCACTCGGTAGGCCTGAGTTCGATTCCCGCCACTGCCAAAAACTGCCGCCGCGTTCACGCGTAGAGTACGATCACGTTAAGCATGTGGGTCCGTAAGTCCTTCCTAGAGGTTGGTGGTAGGGGAAGAAGGGTACGGTCCCTGTGAATGCCTCTCCCACTGGGTTCCGGTCTAAATTGGGTGAATAAAAATAAAGTTATGGAGATTGTCGCGGAGGGCGCGGTAGCCCAGTGGTTAGCGCGCGGGAATTGCACTCGATAGGCCCGGGTTCGATTCCCGCCACTGCCAAAACTGCCGCCGTGTTCACGAGTGGAGTACGATCACGTTAAACATGTGGGTCCCTAAGTCCTTCCGAGAGGTTGGTGGTAGGGGAAGGAGGGTACGGTCCCCGTGTATGCCTCCCCCACTGGGTTCCGGTCTAAATTGGGTGGCACTTCCTGGCCGTCCAAATAGTTACTTTACACCTTTCTGGTAGGTCGCGACAGCGAGTTTGCTATGGTCAAAATTTTCAAGGGTAGCGAACAGGCTGGTCGCCGAAGACGGCCAGTTTTGTAATATGTAATAAAATATATATATTTGTAATGTTCCGATATCCTAAAGCCAAATATATTACCATTAATAAAAAATATAAAATATAATCGATGAATTATGCGTATCTATTATTTAAAATGTTTGCAAGCATTTTCCTGATATTGTAAGAGGAACCTGTGTAGTGTAAAGCATATTTGATGTCTTTCTTAGGCACGTTTGCCATTTAGAAGATGATGCAAAATATGAATAAAAAAATAAAATGATAACATCAATCCGTTTGAATAGCCTGATTAGTTTAATCTCTGTATATAAAAATTGAGGTGTTTTAATCCAATGTACGATGGTTTTGCTCCTATATAAACAAGTGCCAAAAATCTTTTAGTTTGCTTTTCCATATATTCGTATTTTGAAAATTTTGTTTGCATTACACACTTGCATGTTCTGCTACAGATAACGAAACAATTTCAAATTAATAAATTTGCAAAACATGATGGTAATACTAGTGTCAGACTCGCACATAAGCTAAATAAGTTGCAGTTTGGGAGCATAGTATTTTAAAGGTTCTCACACGGGTTTTTAAGAACAAGTGACTAAATACAATCTGAAACAGGCATAACTTAATGTCCCTTCCGGAATCAATTACTATATAACTTTTCGGTTTCTACATTGTTTCTTTTATATTATTGAACTGTAAGGCCTTAATGATAAAATACGGATTTAAGTTTTTAAATTACTTTTTGTTTGAAGGTAGGGGGGTACTTATTGAAGTCAAGCAAATTCCGAGTATAGTTTACTTAGCGCCGATGCAATTCTGATTGCGTGTGAAAGTTTCGTTGACATAGTAAAACTCAAGCGATTCGAATAAAATTTTGTACATAGCTTGAACTAATCATGTATTCATGACAAAGTCCTATGTGGGGAAGCGTGATTTTATTGGTTCTAATGTAGAGCCATCTATACCTTTTAGTTGTCTCACTCCTAGTGCTTCTTTTAAACATGTTGATTTCCGGGAGAATTTGTTGACTAGTATTACCAAGCAAGACAGTCATCCGGAACTACTCAGGCAAATGGTTCTTGAAATCATTAATGCTATTCCTGACCGGGCCTTGGTAATATATACCGATGGTAGCCGATCGGATAAGGGTAGAGTAGGGAGTGGCATCTATATTAACACTTCCGAGGGTGTTATTAGAAGCAGCGTTAGAAACGCTGGCCATTGTTCCGTCTTTAGATCGGAAATTATCGCTATCAGTAGCGCTCTTGATCATGCACTCTGTTTTGATAGGGGCAGTATTTGGATCCTGATGAACAGCAGAAGCTCCATTCAATATTTAAAAAATTGGCCAAAGATTGTGGGGAGGACTGGTCAGAGTATTATTTCCAAGTTGGCAAGGCTTGTTCAGAGGAAAATTGTGTGTCTCCAGCGGATGCCGTTACATGTCGGTGTGCCTGGTAACGAGATCGCTGATGAGCTGGCTAGGGAGGGTTGTGACCGCCGTGACCCCAGTTCTTCTGCCTTGTGTCCTTCGGAAATTCATTACCTCCACAAAATTAGAATGAATTCTTCTTGGCGTACACCCCCTGTTCACCATTGGTGCACCGCAAAGAGCCCTGGCCTCTCTCTGCAGTGCAAGAGTTCAAGATCCCTCCAAACGGCCATGGCACGACTTAGAAGCCGACACCTCCGTAGTATGAAATTCGTGGAGGGAGAGAAATCTTTTTCATCTTGCCCTTGTTCCCTTCCTAATTCTCCTGTTCATCTCCTAGATTGTATGGGCGTCTCCGTGGGACAGCTGTCGGTTGAGCAGGAATTTGTCTGCGATTCTCTTTTGGGGCAAGGTCTTTTGGACTTGGTGTAGGCTTTCCTACACCAAGGGGATTGGAAACAACACCAACATCATGACAAAGTTCGAAATTTCAATTTCGATCTATGTACTGAGATATCAGAGGTCAAAGGTTACATAATATTAAATCTGTGGATTAAAATTAGTTTGAAAGAAAACGCACCCCAAATAGAATTTTTCTATTTGTTTGGTATAACTTATACAACTGTACAAGTTACTAGACAGTCCTGTACATTAATTATCTAATATTTGATATTGTGAATTTAATATTTTGAGTTCTTTATGACTTTTATGATTTAAACGTCTCAGTTATTCAGCATGCAGCTAGGTATTCTGCTTCGCTCCACTGTTGGGTCTGCGGAAGATAACCCAGTTTATAGTACAGTTTCCGGTCTTGGCGACTATTAAATGGGCACCGTATGAAATCTTTAAATTGTTATCATTATTAAATGATAGTTCAAAATATGAAGAAATAAGTGGAATATGAATTTCTTAGCTTTTAATTTCTCTCCTATGAATTCAAATTAAAAACCTCTTTCATTCTAAAATTTACGAAAATTCTTCGATATTTTTCAATTCTTAAATTGAATAATGGTTTTTTTTGCATACGATGCTAACAAAGCGCGACAAACCAGAGTTTGTATCGTGATTAGATATTATATATCATAAAGATTTTTGATATCTTGATGAAAATAGTGCAATCATCATTTATTGCATAGGACAAACTAACTGAATCCGGTCGTCTGACATGAAACTGAAGTCAAGAGAATTCAACAGTGGTGATCCCTCTCTTCTCATGGGGTAAATGGAGGAACGAGGAAACCTAATGGCTTATCATGGGTTAAGTCATCATAGAGGTGTATGCTAATAATCAGCATACTATTAAGCGAGGGCTTTATGTGTGTTAGGATTTAGTCTGATGTCCCATGTCAAATTAATTGTATTTATTATGTTGAGTAGCAAGTTTCCAAGGACCAGAATTCATCTTTCGGGATTACTAATAGGCAAATGTTTGGCGTTTGGTAAGAGATGATAACAAAACGAGTGATGATAAACCTGGTACTTTAACAAATAATTTTGCAAATACCGTTACATTAGGTTCACTTGTTCTTCATATAGACTATACTATTTACTTGTTCCTTTATAATAATATATGTTTTCTCTATAGTAATTAATACTATAAGAATTTGTAAAGAACCTTGCAGCCACCACCAGGAATCGAACCATGGATCTTCGACTGGCCAGTCAACGCTTTATTGTTTAGCTACTGGGACGGAATTATTATTTTATTGAAATGGACTCTGCATTCTCTACATTCTAATGTCAGATTAACTTGCAACTGACAATCTGACTGACCACTTCTCGCTAATTTGACCATCAAGTAAGCTTCTTGCTGTTATTTTTATCACCTAGGTTAGCTTACTGCATGGTCGTTGACCTACAAATTTTGAATACAGCTGAGTATATCAGAGTCTACCGAATCCGTGCTAGTCGTACTAGGACCAATTTACACCTTCGACATCTTTGACCGAACGTACTAGGTTGATTTGTTCGGGTTCCATTTTAAAGGACCTCGTTACCCTATCAGGAATCGAATCACCGATATTTTCATTGGCCAGTTGACGCTCTACCGCTGAGCTACTGTAACGGAATTGCAAGTCCTTATCTTCGAAGAGGACTCTGTAAATTTCAAAATAAAACAAATAGTTTTATAATCATGTTAATTAGAAAATATTTTGTGTAACTCCAGCTACATATATGATGTATATATACATACAATTTTATTGCGGTGATGGTGTATTCACATTTTATTGAAGCAAAATATTATTGATTCTGTGGGACAAAACAAACAGACCAAAGAGACCATAAATTAGATTAGGAAAATGACAAGAGGAATCATGTGTTAAAAAAAGACCAGCCATAAAGACACCTAAAGTGACGTTATATAAGACAGTTGTTTATGACAAATAGAGGAAAATGGGAACTCACAAGCAATATTATGGAGGGGGGGGGGGGTGATTCTCGCCATGGACTATTACGAAGTTTCAACGCCATCAAGTGGGAAGAAATACTATATCCATTCATGACCGATCCAGAAACCACATGTTCTGATGAATGTTCTTATATCCCCAATCGGATTCGTGGGGCTTGAAGGAAGGCTCTTCTCCCCGAAACCAAGTTAAAAAAGGTGCACAATTAGAAATAGAAAAAAAGTACAGTGTTGTTGTTGGAGTTTAGTTCAGTTGTTGAAATTGATGAAGTTGAGATAATGAGAAGAGTAAAAATTTACGTACTGTGAAGTCGCTTAAAAACTTAGGAGCAAAATGGTCTAGTAAAAACACTCGAAATGAGAGCTTAGAAACAGACGGTCATCTACCAATGTTACCTGAGTTACCAATGTCAAATCTGTACAACCCCGCAAATAGTCAGCAAGGTCCCAAGCAGTATGAAGGTATGTGCGACTTCTGTTTACTCATACATTGAGACTTGTTAAAAAAGATGATCACAGCTTAAATCTGCCATGAACCAAGCTTTTATCTCTGTCTCTATCTATCTCGTTTTAGCATTTATGTTTTACATTGTTAGAAAGTAGTGAAGATTACTGTTATAATTAATAACTAGCATGTTTTCTTAATATAAATAGCATGCCTTCTGCATTTAAATATTAATGCAAATATGAGAATAATTAAATATATATGAATTAACTATAAGGAGGTTTTAATGGTTATTTAAATTTTGCTTGACAGAAAGATAAGTAGTTCGTTCTCACTGGATGCAAATTCGTCAGTTATTTACAACGCAACTCTATAAGGAGCATAAGGAAAAATCACTTTATCGCTCACTTTAATATGATATATATTATTACTTTCCCTATATACATAGTATAATGTATAGGGGAAGAATTGGGAAGAGGTTGAAAATCCGAATTAGAGCTTTCGACAGAAGAGTACGTTCCAAGCATCCTTGAATTCAAATCGATCATTTTTGAGGTGATGTCTGTATGTTTGTGTCTACGCGTGTAAGTTTGTATGTGTATGTGTGCGTGTGTGTGTGTAAGTACGTGTGTGTGTAAATATGTGTGTGTAAGTATGTGTGTGTATGTGTGTTTAAGTATGTGTGTATGTGCGTGTGTGTGTATGTGTGTGTGTATGTGTGTATAAGTATGTGCGTATGTGTGTTTGTGTGTGTGTCTATCCATGAGTCTTTGATGACCATATCTCTCGAACAAATGGAGCGTTTCAAACGAAATTTGGTACAGCAATTACAATCCATGAGCACTGGAAGACTTATGATTTTATATGCAGTCGAATTTTCGGAAGAACCCCAAATTCTTTTTAGAAATTTAGAAAAAACAATAATCAAAAAACCAGAACCTTCAATAATGTTACGTAAATAATCGTTTCTTATGTAATTTTTCATTATAAAACGATTGATATAGATTTTCGAGATATTGCATTTTTTTCAAATATAGTTATAAATAAAATCTCATAAAATACAACAAGAAAGATCAATCATACATAAATCATTGATTATGAAACACATTACAATTGAAATGCAATTTTATTTAAGCATCTCTAGAATGTGATACATTCAGCGCTGACATTTTAAAATTATCACAGTTCTACAGTAATTAATTATACTTGAAGCCTTGAAACTTTAGATTACGTACACAACGCACTCTGTAAGGAGCATAATAAAAAATCATTTTATCACTACATTTTATTATATTTTATATTATTTTAATTATCACGCCATGCCACATTTTGGTGCCCTTAACAAATTTTCTTTCACAACATAATTATTTCGAGCTGTAAAATGCGAATTGTGGTGCTCAAACAAAAATAGTTATTGACTTAAGATAGTTGAACGCATTGCTTTGATACTCTGAAATGCAATTAATAACCCACCATGAAATTTTTAGTTCGAGTTCTTGGAATAAAATATATTAACATAATACTACACAATTAACTTTACCCATTTTAAATTTAAAATATATATTTATTAAGCACCTTATAATCATAATTAGATTACAACAATTATACCTATATTTAGGGAGGAGACTGGGCATGTGAGACCAGGCATACAAAATTCCTAAAGTGACTGTGACCTTTTATATAAGCAATTGAGTACATACCTTCTTGTTGTTTTTAGACGTTTGAGGATCATTGGTTGTTGAACCACAGCATCTTCACTGCACTGTATGAGTCCCTTAATGCAAAATTGTCTGAGGCTTTGTGGACTTAATGCATCTCGTCAATTCTGACTGCACTGCATGAGAACCTTGATGCATCTCTTTCTGCATCTGTGCCGACTTTTATGCATATCTGCATCCCGACTATAATTGCTATCACCTATTACTCTTTTCTGTTCTTGCATCCCTCAATCTTCTACTGATCTGAATCTGTGTGACCCTTCTATCGGTTGACACCTCTTTTTGCCTGAGGTCTGATACGCCTCTTCGGCAACCATTGGTTGACCCCAGGGCGACGCGGTAACATTTACTTATTGGTTAACCTTTTAATCAATTCCATGGTTTTCTATTAGCCTCCAGTAACTGCTGTGGCTCGGCAATACCTGTACTTGAAGCTTCCTTATTTATGGCATTGCTGACCTCTCAGGTCAGGGCTGCAATACATTGGCGTCTTCCAGTCTCGTGACATTATCTGGCCTGCTAGATATCATAAATCCACATATAAACCTGTCTACGTGACGCCACATTTCGGTTCTCCTCACAAATTTTCTTTCACAAAATAATTATTTCGGGATGGAAAATGTGAATAATGCAACTATGTAACACTTGATTTTATAATTCTGTAGCATTGTTATGTAAGGTTTGTGTGATGCTCGAAGCGACATCCTTTAATATGTTAACAAGAACACAAAATATGATCTCGACGGCCCTTCATTGCTCTTCAAGTTTGGGATTTTTCAGATGTTACAGTTTTTGTTGAAATTTTATAATAATGTTTGATAAGTTAAATAAGGTGGTAGGTTAGCATAAATGCAAGGAAATGGACTTAAAGTACCCTCTATAAATTAATAATAACTGGTTAATGAATCACCGAAATGCATGATAGCTCCGCAGAAAACAATTTATGACTGTGTAAACAACAATGTGCCTTCACAAGTGCAATGTGCCTTCAATGTGCCTTTACAATATGCAAGTTTAATGTAGGGTACTAAATCCACAACTTGGAAAGCCCCTTTAAGCGATTTCTGTGTATGTGATGTTTCTGATGTGTAGTTACACATTGAAATAATTTTACCAAATTTTATTTAAACCATTTATTTTACAGATATGTGGAAATTAATCAGAAAATGCGTTTTACAAGTTGATAGATGCCCTAAATTTTAAAATTTATCAAAATCTCAAATACTTTTGATTGCATCATAGTATTTTCTCTTTACGTGTGCTGTAAAATAATGGAATGTAAATTTACTATAGTGATGAAATAACTCTGTAGTTTTGAATTCTTTAAAATATTTGTCATATTAAAATACAAATGTGAGTTATTCTCTTCATATTGCCAGATTCATATATAGATATGATTTATTCTAAATATACATACGAGTTAAGGAGATCTTAAGCACACCAAGGATTATACAAAAATGAAAATCTATGATCTTGATATTTTTTAAGCTTACCACATCCAGAAAAATTCTAGTAATTTAGTAAATAACTTATCTAGTACTCCTTTTTTGACTAACGTCGGGTAGAGTGCATTGAACCCCTCCCTTCCCTTTTCTTAATTCTTTTCTTTTAGGGCTGGGCTCTTTGTGTTGTATTGTTCGTTTCATTTATTCTTGCCCGGACTTTACTGATTTTGTCACGATATCGCTTTTGTGTCATGGTACACGCCAATCTCTTCTTGTTGTTTTTCGTTTCCTGTTATCTTGACTGCTCTTCATGCTACTTTCTGTTTGGTTCTTTCTAAATCCATGTCTTGGGTATAGACTTGCTCCTTGTATTTTCTTTTGCACCCAATTCACTTTTGGACTTCGGGTTTGTTGGTTCTCTTGCACTGACGAAGAGGATCCAATGTATCCTCGAAACTGCATTATTGTCGTTATTTGTGCTTATATACGTTGCTCATGTTTTCCTTATCCTTCGCACAAAGTGTATTTTACTTGCTTATATATATGAATTATTTGAAATATAGATATGAATTATTCTTTTAAACATCATTTTTTATTTGTCGAATAAGTTAATTTTGGAGAAAATAAGAACAAAGTCAACTAACTACATTCGAATGATAGGCTATAAATGTTAAAATAATACAGAAAATAAATATATATTATCTATATTCAGCATTATTATTATTTAAAATATCAGAAAAAAGTTTTATATCTCATTAAAATAAAACTTTATAATCTTTGCAAAAGTGCAAAAGTATAGAATGAACAGTTCCGACATTTTCCCAAGACCATTCATTAAAATGACAGGCGAAATGCAATTACTGAAAGTAATTGATACTTCCATTAGATATAATATTCATTGCTACATTTTAATCATTGAAATTACTTTTTAATTGGAATATCTGACAAGAGTTAATCAAATACTGTCACTAATGGTCTTGCATATTCACTGATGGAGGATATGTTTCGGAAAGAAAAGTTTCAGGAAATCCTATTAACTTTCTCTGATAAAAAAATTTTTTGCTCCGCATTTGGATGACAATTCAAGAAGAAATACTTTGTGATACATTATTTTTGGAATGTGTCACAGTGTATATTATTTAATTAAAACTAGTCTTGCATGTAAATGCATGAACTGACATTATATGTATGAGAGAAGGGGTATTACATGTTAGATATAGTTATATTGTAATAACACAACAAAATACATTTTGCAAATACAGCATACCTGCTAATATAAAATTTTCTATCGGTTTCAAAGTCACAAAACAGCTTTCTTCTTCAGGGCTGACAAGTAGTGCGACTTCATTTACTCAAATCAGATCGGCAACAGAGGTATAGATTAACACAATGGTTGAAAGCAGTAGAAAGCGATGTGTTATCGCCGTGGGAAGAAGTGAAAGAGGAAAAACCACTGAAACAGGAAAACGACAGATGAGAAAAATAAGACCCCGAGGAAAGAAAGAATAACAGACTATAAGGTCGTTAGAGAAAGGATAGTAGATCCAATAGAAACAACCGAATAGTGACAAAACTTGCTGAAACACTAATGACAGAAACATGAGACGTTTGAGCAAAAAACAGACAAACAAAAATACTTATAAGTAATAAAATATTAGACCACATTATATTTCATGAACATACCACAAGCAAGAAAATTAATTGGAGAGCGGTTCAATATGACTCTGCCATACAAAATCTAATTTTAAGTAACTTGTGATATATATATATATATATATATATATATATATATATATATATATATATATATATATATATATATATATATATATATATATATATATATATATATATATATATATATATATATATATATATATATATATATATATGTATATATTTGTAAATATTGAAAGAACAGTTTCGAATAATTTGTATCGTTGGTTTTTCAAATGATTACAATTATAAGATGTTATCCTTCATTTTTAAGGGCTTGAAATATTTCGATTGATAGCAAGTTTGACATTATACCTTATCGGGGAGCTAATGATGCTACGTACATGAAAATTGTATTGCCACTATTTTTCGCTACCATGAGTGAAACAGGTAAGTCTCATGATTATTGAGCCATAAATAACTTTTTAATGCGTAAGTATTTCAAATTTTGTCGTGTGTCGCTGCCATGTTAGAAAATATAAAATTTTGAATAAATTTCGAAGTTCTCTCTCGAATCTCAAATATCTCTATCTGTTTTTAGATATTTCATTGATGAAGTCAGATAAAATCGTGAAAACCTATTAATATTTATCGCAGCTATATTATGCACAAGAAATTAATCACAGACAGACAGCCGGACATCACCCGAAAAAAAGTCAAAACCAGTTCAGGATGTCCTAAAACATATATTGACAACGAAATCTGCTGAGAAAGTATCGTGAAAACAATACTTTCTCTATGCTATATTGTAAGAGAAAGTAAAAATACGGGGACAAAATCTAAGCCAATATTTGATTAAGATTATTATTTTCATATTTAAGCAATTATGCAAGTGCCATATATTGGAAAACAAAATAAAAATTATGAAGAAAATATTGAAAATTTTAATACCATTACATTCCCTGTCTTTGCCAGGCTTAAATACTATTTAATAACATAGACAAGTTATCACATGTACTTAGTTTATATCTTAACTGCAAAATATTAAATTAGTAATAATGATTAATTACAAAGTAGGAAAATATTGCCATTAAGCTTACGTAAAGTATTAACCCGCCTACACTTTAAGTTTGAAACAAAATAACTTACGTTTTCGAACTTATCTACTTTAAAACTAGTTAGTTTTAAAAGATTCAACTATTTCCATTCAATTCATCAATCTTCGATATACGAAGAAGGAAATTTATAATATTAGCCTCATTATCTGCAAATAACGGCACAGAAGAGGATTATCCCCGAGTAAGATTTCGACTATAAAGCAAGACACGCATCCGTACTTAAAAATGTGTTCTTATTATCTTCCCAAACATTGAATTTAATTTTCTGCAGTAGTTTTATCTTTTATAAACTTTGGATATTTCAATTTTCATTTAAACTTGATGCGGATGAAATCGAGTTCTAAGAAGATTGATGGATTGCCGAAGTAATCAAAAATTTCTTAGAGGCAATATAACCTAATTGCATTGGCGCCTGAAACAAAACATAATTTTGAAAATCTGATGTGGACAGTCCATGATTTTCCGTACATAATGTAATTAATTTAGTTTTTTCACAACGAAAAAATAATGCACAAGATCTAGGGCTCAATATTTTAACGTTGAATTGCTGTACATTTAGCACTTTTTTAGAGGAATCTATTTTGAAGTAGTCAATTAACCTATATTTTAAGCAAATCTTACTTGACTATTATCATTATGGAAAGCATCTAAAAAACCAATATATTCTGTATATTAAAATATTTTAATGATTGATTTAGCAATGGCGTTATTTTTGTTATTTTAGCCTCATTTTTGCAATTTTTGCGATATTTTTTTCAATCCTGCACAAATGAAAAATGTCGCCAAATTGCTTATAGTTCGAAAAATTTAACGTCCCCAATGGTATTATAGATAGACGGCGAGAAGAATTTTTTTTTCATTTTTCTTAAGGGTTTATAAATAAATGATATTGGCAAATTATTCGGCGCAAATGCAAAACTAATACACAAAGTATCTTCTTTGCTGGGTAGAAAGAACTAGATCCATGAGAATGATGATCACACATTTGTTGCGTAAAATTGCATGTTCAATATCTCGAAAACGGTTCATGCTAGTATTCTGATGGCAGTTTATGTCATACTTTTCGGATGAAAAATTGCATAAAAATATTATTTAACCACTATTAAATGCTCTGATTTTTAATAGATTTTTCAAAATTTCACTATAATTACCCGCCGGCTCTGACCCTTATCTTTTGAAATAATCTGGTATATGTTCAGTAGATTTGCTACGTGGATAGTCCATGAATTAATGAACGGTAACAAGTTTGCTGGAATCGAACCAATATAACAAACATTTCTCAAACTATTCCACACTGACCTATAGTATAGCTCATCATAGTATAGCTCATCATATTATAGCTCATCATAGTACAGGTCATCATAGTATAGCTTATAGTTTAATGTATAGTTTTCCACATAAACTTGAAAATTCTTTAGATCAAAGACTCTATTCAATAAACTAATGAAGTTGATCAGAAATATATGAACAACTGAAATTCTCATTTCAACATTTATTTTCCATTCGATTACAACTTTCGCATCTAACTTCCGTTTTCAAATTCTATTTACAATAATTTTTTAAGACTTGAAAAGGAAGGATTGCATTTTTTTTTCATATATCTTTATTTTCATAACTAAAATGATTGTAGCAATAATTTTGCAAAACATTCGCATTTTTTATATTGTAGATTCATCAAGACAAATGATTCCTCCTCTTTGCATATATTTTATTTATTATGATACATTGTTTTGATTTGTCAAATTAAGTTTTTACCCTTTCCTCCTAATTTGTAAGTCAGAAATATATGATTATAATATATTGAGGAAAGCAGATTAGTATTTAGAAACTATTTCACTTTCAATTGCTGAAAACTTAACTGCATTATCTACTGTAATTAGAAACATTAGTAATAAATATGCACATCTGTACAGTGAGTTTTTTAAAAAAGAAATTGAAATGTAATAATTTATCTTGTAACACAGTGAAGATTAATGGTAGGTATTTTTTTTTAACTAGCGTTGAAATGTTTCAAAAATGTGCTACCTAAGATAAGTGAATTTGGATAAGTGAAATGCCACGTTCCGAGAAGGTTAATTATTGCAGCTTGCATACTTATATGTTTGGATTAATGTTTTCGCTAAAAGATCTGATTAGCTATTAGAGGCAGAGTTGCCATAAAACGAATCAAAGAGCACAAGAGAAAATAATATATACAAAATTGAAAATAACGTTTTTAGTAAAAATAATTTCTTCGTAATAGATTTTCATTTTAGTTACATAATGCGATTTTTACAAATTGATCAACAACTGAAATGACGAAAAATCGAAACATATTTCTTAAAATTTAACCGTGGATGATCAATGTAATGTAATAATCTATTATTTTAGAAGTAATTTTATATAAATGCGCAAAGCATAAAAATCAGCTGTGACTTTTTCAATAATTGTGATAGAAATCTATAAAAATAGTTATGATCTTATCAAACATGAGACGTTTAAGCAAAATAAATAAAAAATAAACCTTTTAAGCGATAAAACATTAGACCACCTTATATTATACCACTCGCAAGAAATTAATTGGAATGGGATTCAACATCTCTCTCTCTCTCTATATATATATATATATATACCATATATATATATATATATATATATATATATATATATATATATATATATATGTACAGGATAAATTGAACCTAATCTGCTAAACGGAAGGGGGTTATAGAAGAGTCCAATATGCAGTATAAAACACCTTAGCAACCCTGTCCTATCTCTAACTTAGATAGAACAGGATTGCTAAGGTGTTTTATACTGCATGGTGGATAGAAGTTTTGGTGGATAGAAGGAAAGAGCATCAAGTCTGAAATAACTCAAATTTGTGAGGTTTCTGGAAGGCTTACATGCAAAATAAGCGCATAATTGGAAAGAGCAGAAAAAACCCTATAAGATGACACTGTTTCTATCAGGATATCTGGATTTAACACTCGCGAGGTGCCATGCTCGACCCTCATTTCAATTTCCTGGCCGCCTTCAGTCTTCTGTTTTGTCAGGTGCAAGAGCGAAAGTTTTAAAGCCAAACAATAAAAGTATCATTTGTATTAAGATTACAAACAAATGTTTGTAAACTTAATACAAATGTTTGTAATTTAAGCTTACGTTCTATTTATGCACCATCGTTTTGTTTGCCGCATGTTTGTCGAATGTCTACTGCGACCAACGCCGATTTCAGTGATATATTGCAAACGAAAAGCTAAATTTCTCCTGAACTAAAACACCTATATGGTTTATTGCAGGCTCATTCGAAAGCTGGTAGAATGGAAAAGCGTTTGGTAAATTTGAGCGATTGTAGCTAGAAGGTTTTTTGCGATATAGCCGGTTACAGAGTTTGGTAACATTGCGATTTTGCACTTTCCCAATGTTTCAGAGCTTGTAGCTCGCTGATAAATCCAGATATCCTAATAGAAATGGTATCGTCTTATAGGATGTTTTCTGCTCTTTCCGATAATGTGCTTATTTTGCGTGTAGACTTTCAGAAACCTCACAAATTCGGGTTTTTTTCAGACTTGATACACTTTTCTTCTATTCAACATTACTCAGAAACGGTTAGAGATAGGACAGTGTTGCTATGGTGTATTATACTGCATATGGACTCTTCTATCACCCACTTTCGTTTGGCAGATTAAGTGCAATGCATCCTGTATATATATATATATATATATGTGTGTGTGTGTGTAGGATATTGGTGTTGCCATGCCCGAACCAGGGATCCGGTGCTTACAAGACCGACATTATAAGGTCAGAGCACAAGCTACATTCGATTCCGAACTTATAATTCAGGTATCCTAGCATCTTCGATCGATGTCTTTGTTAGGAGCAGAGTCGACTGCTGCCACACACTCCACTCCCTGATGAGAAGTCCCGGTCGAATTCCGCGAAAAGGGGGTCACCCAGAAACCCCCCGCATGTCCCCACCCGAAACTCAGTCGAGGGGCTGAATGGCCCGAAGGCGTGTCATATCTCTGGCGTGACGTCAGTCATGGTCCACCAGGAAGGGAGTGGTAGCGCCTCTGGCTCCGTGTGGTGCTGCCATCTCGTGCTGAGATGGTGAGATCGTTGGAGAGAGAAGGTTGCGTGCTTCAAACGTATTGATGTTGCCATTCCCGAACCAGGAACTTTGTGCTTACAAGACCGACATTATAAGGTTAGAGCAAAAGCTAACTTAGACTCCAAACTTACAGTTCGGGTATCCTTACATCTTCGATCTATGTCTTTGACAGGAGCAGAGTCGGCTGCTGCCACACACACACACACACACACATATATATATGCAGTATATATATTCACTATATATACACACGTATATATATTCAGCATTACACAGAAATACTGCGAAGTTGCAGTAGTTTTTTAGGCGACGGTAAACCCACAAAAGTTTGGATGGTTTAGTAAAAAACTAACGTTTTGTAAAGTAATGTAGTTCTTTAAAGTATTACCTAAATGCTTTCTGAAATATCTTATTCGCCCTAATAATTTAGACATATATATGCTTACAAAAATTTCAATTGCTATTTGACATAAAAAGAAGGAAAACAAATATATGGAGTAGAAAATGTCAATGTATTCACAAGAAAAGCCCCCCCAAAAATAAATTTGTTTTGTTCCTGAAGATAAAGATAAAGAAAAATATTATTTAAGAACAAAAGCTGCGTTAGTAAAATAAATATTTCAATAAAATAAGTATTTCTCTAGAAGTTCACATACTGACTGCATTGGCAATATTTTGGACTCAATAATCCTAATTTAGAAACAAATCTCACTTTCCGAGAAGAATTAACGAAGTTTGCCGTTAAGTAACAAAGGCACCCAGAGGAATAGAGAAAGATAAAATGAACTGTGAAGAAATCTCGTTTTGTTCCTTTATGTGATTTTCTGGAATATATATTTAATATTTACGGAAATATATATATATATATATATATATATATATACAATAAAGCTTAAGTAAATAAGTATTAAACTAAATATTTTTATAAAATTAAAGAATGTATTCTTTAATTTAATTCTTTAAATTTTTCCCTTTAAAACTTACTTAATATGTATAGATTTTGATTTGTTTTTGTACGATTAAGGAATGTCAGTGTTTGCATTGTTTTTAATCAAACGAAAACATTTACGTTAAATATATTGTTATGTAATCAAATATAAATTTGCTCAATTTAAAATAATTCAATGTAAATTGATGCGATATTATAATCCTATAAAATATTATAAAAAAAATATGATTAAGTTGCACTATACCAACATTCTTGGTCGTATGCGACTAAAAATAAATCCATGGGTGGCCAATAAGATAACTTTTTCTGGACATTAACAGAATTTTAAGGAACAATAGAAGTGACAATTTTGATTTAACAATCCGTAAATCTCATATATGTCATTCTTATATGTCATTTGTATTACGTCGTTCTTATATAAAAAAAAATCTGATGTGGGCAGCACATGACTTTCTTATATAATGCAATGAATTTACTACTTTTACAGTTTAAAAAATGTTATTCTTACAGTAGATACTTATATTCTTTCAAAGATATTGAATTTTCTTCAATTAGTCGTTATTTTGATTGATTTAGCGTTATTTTTATCCATTTGGCAAGATTTTTGTTAATTTGGCAACATTTAAAAGTTGGCGACATTCCGCTAAATTCGTCGCCAAAATCTCGCCAAGCGTTATGGATGGAGAAATAAATTATTCTTACAGCAAATAAATAACTATTGGCGTTCAAATACAAAAGTATTACTCAAAGTATCTTTTCTCGTGATTGGAACGAGTTAGATCCATGAGAATGATGTCACCAAATTTATCGCATGGTATTACATATGAAAAGTGAAAATGTTTCTCAATAGGAAATACTTTTTTTTAATTTTATATGACTTTTTGATAATTTTTTAGAAAAATGTGCAATATCTCAAGAACGGTTCATGTTAGCGTTCTAAAATTTATGTCAATCGCTTTCTAATGAAAAGTTACATAAGAAATGTCTATTGCGTAACTTTATTTGAGGTTTTGATTTTTTGACGATTTTTTCAAAATTTCACTCGAAAATTTAGGGGGGTTCTGAACATTCGATTGCGTATAAAAATAATAGGCTTCCAGTGTTTACAGATTGTGATTTTGTATCAAATTTCATTCGAATCGGTCCATTCGTTTGTCAGTTATCGTCTCCACAGACTCACTGACATACACACACACACACACACACACACACACACACACATACACACACACACAGACAGACATCATTTCAAAAATGTTTGATTCGTGATCAGTGATGCTTGAAACGTGCTCGCCCGTCGAAAACTCGAATTCGAATTTTCGACCCCGTCACAATACTTTCCTTATACATTATGTATATAAGGAAAATAATAAATTAAGCATGGTGACGTCATAATTCTGAGAAATAATGTGTAATAGGCAAATAATAATCTATCAGATTCCAACTAGTTACTTGAATTTCGGTTGTATTTTCTTTATTAAATCTTGCGCAATTCTTTGGTGAAACTACAAATACTCCTAGATACAGTCATGTCGCAAGTATATTTTTATTTCAAGTTTTTGCAGTCAAAATGTATTACCTAAATTTCCTTTCCCATGTCATCTTTACCGGTACGAAATATTTCTCTTAATATATCTTACTACAAGAGAAATGGTCAAAATATTTTTCTATTAAAGAAGGATAATAAATTTACCATAAAACGTCCCAAAATTATTTGTGGTAGTCTGGTAATGTATTTTATAGTTTACTGATAGAATTTTCCACGTTTATCTGTTTAAATGGAAATGACGTATCACTTAATCAAAATAAGATTGTCTGCATGTCTGCAGAAAATGTGGAGTTTAGGTGAAATACTTTCCAATTCATAACTGTTAAAATTTTGCATCAAGCAGTTCTCAAATGGATCATTTTAACATGAGAAATAATGAACTAACCTGCTGAAGGTCAACTACGGTTTCCCTTTAGTTTCTAAGTAGCCTATTTGTTAATTTTTATATTCTCTGCTGTGGTTTAATATGTGAAAAAATAGGCTGTGTAGGGTATTCCATTAAAATCGTCTCAAAATAATCTCAGTTTAAACCAGATGTCGGATCCAGACATCATGTATTGAATCTATACGTATAAACAGTTATACTAAGCTGACCCATGAAAATCCAATTTAATTCCTTACACCTTCCTCTCTGGAAAGAGACTTCATTTTTTCCGGCTTCTTCAACTTCCAGTCTAGGCGTAAATTGTACAGTTGCACTTAAAAGAACAATAGTCTGAAACTAGATTTCTAATTCAGACATCTTGTATGGATCCCACACTACACATGCAACTCACTATCACTATATTAATTTTATTTACATCTTAAGTAAAGAACTAATTAAATTACATACATCTTTCGTATTGGAAACGTTACGTTACTCCAATCCTTTCGACTGCATCTACACTAACTATTATCTCACGAGTAATATGTAGAGTTCAGTTCAAAACAACACTAAGTTAAAAACATGTATCAAATACGGATTGGGTCGGACTGTCTGGTTCGAAAGAAAGAAAACTCATCCTGAATTGAGACTATATGTGGTACCAGCTATATTACTCCGAATTTTTAAAGAATTAATTGAAGCCCTTACATCTTCTCTCTTAGAATAGGGATTCCAAGAGCACGTTATTAACATTTATATCAGACGTAAATTCTAGAATTGAGCCCTAAACAGCAATCAGCTGAAATCAGAAATTGAAGCTGGCATTGATGAAAAAGCCTATATGTGATAACATCTATATCACTCTACCCGTAAGAATTAATTTATTTGCTTATTCTTTTGGGAAGGCGACTCAAAACAGTCTGGCTGCTATTGCACTAACTTTTAGTTCAAGGGTAAATTGGAAAAATGCGCCTGAAACAACAATCGTCTGAAACCAGGTAACTAATACGAATATTCTGGAATAAGCTTATACTTGATACCAACTATATTACTTTGATCAGTAAGTAATTAATTTAGTTTCTTTCTTGTTACCTGGGGAAAGACCGGTGAATGTCTCTTACCCTTCATCTACTACCATACTAATTTTCATCTGAGACATTAATTATAATGTTGAACTCTAGAAAATAACCATCTTTTACCAGGTATCATATACAGGTATCCTGGATTGAACTTAGGTATCCTACCAGGTATATTACTCTAACCCGTAACGAATTACTCTGATTTTTTAAATCGCCCTTGGACAGGCAATTCTACCTCTCCGTTGCTACCACGCTAGCTTTATCATCAGTTGAAAATTGTAGATTTGAGCTATAACAGCAATGACCTGAAACCAAGTATCGAAACCGGAAATTCTGGATCGAGTCTATACGTGTTATTAGCTATATTACTTAGGCGATCCCCAAGGAAGCAATTTAATTCCTTATACATTTCCCTGTAGAAATGCGACCCTAAAACTTATGGCTGAAATCACACTAATTTTTAGATCAGATATAAGTTGTGAGCTCGAAACAACAATTGACTGAACCCGGATTAAATCGGAAAATAATATCTAATGAATTGGGAAAGATTGTCTATCTGGATTGAGCGAATACGTTCTACCAGCTATATTACTCGACTAGTAAGGAATTAATTTAATTTATTATAACTTCACTCTTAGAAAAACTTTTGGGCGAGTTTAACCCTTCCGGCTGAAACCACAACTATATATTTTTTAATTTCAACTATAATTTAACTCGGACACAAATCGTAGAGTTGACAATAAAACAATAATCCACTGAAAAGTTACTAGCTATATTTACACCTCTCTGTAAGGAATAAATAATTCCTTACATTTTCCCTCGAAAAGGAGGCTCTATCCCTTCTGGCTGTAACAATACTAACTTTTAACGTAGAAGTAAACTATAGAGTTTAGTTCAAAAGAACAACTGGCTGATATTAGTTATCGAATTCAGGATACTATCGAATTCAGGATAATATCGAATTCAGGATACTATCGAATTCAGGTTTACAAAGAAGAATAAGGCATAAGACACTCTCAAAACTCAACTTCCTTTATTCACACACTTTGCTTACAAATGCAGAGTATTTATAGTTGCCTTCATAGAAGAGTTCAGTCCCGCATACTAGGCTGACGTTATTTCGGTGACATAATAGATTTGCATATGCCACACACCTCCGTCCTCACTTATAATACTTAGAGGTTACCGGTAATAGTGCAGTCTATCAGGAGGTTTCAGCATTCTACAGATAGTCGTAATGGCATTTATGGTATCACCGGTGCAATTGATTCCTTTGGTTCGACTGAGGCATCTGGATTTGGAATAATGGTTTCAGATTCGGGATCAGGAGTCTTGAAGAGCTTTGTTACGGCTGAAGACCCAGACCGTCCGACTCATCCGAAGATATAGAGCATCCATTTGGACGACCGGCAGCTTTGTTACGGTTGGCGAAGTAGAGACTTGGATCTTCTTAGAAGTCTCGTCTAACTCTGTCATGGTTGGTGCTGCAGATGCTTTGAGATTTTCAGAAATGTCTTCCATTGTAGGATCCAAATCAGGTATCTCCCTAGGTTCCATCTCTTCAGTAGAATGCATACCCGCTTTACGTAACTGGTGACTGGTGAACATGCCTCCTCCAGATATCCTTTCCTACTTGATTGCGGTAAGATAATAAACTATCTTTATTAATAACTGTTCCCAATTTCCATTTTCCCTCCTGGAATAGTTTATAGCTGCCACCCTGTCTCCTTCTTTAAATTCGCGATTATTAGGTTCCTTCTTAACCGATGGACTTTGCTTTTGCTGTACACGATCTCTTAAGTTAGGTTTTAATATGGCCAACTTAGTTCTAATACACCTTTTTAAAAACAACATGCTAGGAGACTCATTTGTTACCGAATGAGGTGTAATTCGGTAGTACAACAAAAATCTTTGTAATTTAGTGTTTGAATTGCCATGGTCATCTTGGCTAGATTTCAAGGAATCTTTAAATAATCGTACTACAATTTCAGCCTGATCATTGGTTGTTGGATGATAAGGGGCAGATGCAATATGTTTAATATTATTTATCTTCATAAATTGGCGAAAGACATATAACTCATGAAACCAGTTTCGTTATCTCTGACTAGTGAATAAGGAATGCCATATCTGGCAAAAAGCATTCATAGTTGCTCTATTGTTGGACTAGAAGTAATATTTTTCATGAGAATTGCTTCAATTCGTTTCGAATAAGGAACGGAAATTAAAAGAAACATTTTCCCTAAAAATGGTCCTGCATGATCTATGTGGATTCTTGGCCAGGGCCCATTCGGCCATTCCTATGGGTATCGATTCGATTTTGGCGGTTCCTTTTTATTTTTCATGCATGCTGTGCAATTAATTGCGTAGTTTTAAATATTTATATTTATTTTCTGCGAATAAAAATAACTTCTAGCTATTTGTTTCATTTTTACAATACTCGAATGGCTTGTATCTTATTCTTTCAATACTTTCCTTTTATATTTTTGTGGAATGTAAACTAGATCTGAACGCATGATACAAAGCTGTTGTAATGAAAATTCAGTTTCTTTCCCCTTCCAAGTAGGAGATAAATTGCTTCCAGTTCGTAAGCAATTCTACAATTATATAAGATGAGGGTTAGATTTAGTGACTTTGGCAATGTTTTTTGCCGTTATAGGAAATACTTCAAATTTGACTTATTTTAAAAGAGTCGGTTTCTGTGAAATTTTTTTTCACGAGCGGTAGAAGTGATCGAAATAAATCATCTACATTAATGTGATATGTACGATATTGTATGGTTTAAAAGCTTGCAAGAATAATGCATAATGCACCATCCTGGTTGTTGATAAAACTATTAGGTGCAGAAATTGAAGTCAAAGGTTTGTAGTCTGTAACAAGATAAAAATGTCGACCAAATAAATCTAGATAAAATTTCATTACTCCCCATACAATACCAAGCGTCTTTTTATCTATTTGGGAATACTGTTGTTCGGTTTCGTTGACCTTGATGCAAACGATATTGGTCTTTCAGTACCATCTGACATACTATGACTCAGGATTGTCTTGAGCCCGACTGGAGGTGACTGGAGGTGAGGTATTAAAGTTAATTTGTGATCATAATGTGCTAAAATCCTAGTTGATGCAATTTCTTTGTTTTATTGCAGCATACAGAGTGTCCCAAAAATATTGAAACGCGTTTTAATTCTTTACCTGCTGGAGATAAGTGGGCAATGTAAATTACTAAAATACTGAAAGTAAAGTAGAAAATAAGACTACGTTAATGAAATAGTCCTCCCATTAATTTTCAAAAAGTTACACTTTTTAAAATTTTTATACGATCCCCTTAGACAAATTTGGTCAATCAGAAAATTTTTTTAATGCAACAAGATCATTAAAAAAACCTTATATCTGTATCTTTAAAATCAGCTGAATTATGATAAAGGAAAAAATCTGACTTATGCCACTTTTCCGTACCATGTGAAAGGCTGTTTCATCAGTGGACATCGGGATCGTAAACAAATTGACGATGGAAATTGTTTAGATCAAAAATACATTATGTGTCAATATTTTTTATCACAAATGCATCTAAATAAAGCTTTACACAGACAGATATCATATAAAGCAGTGGTACTCACTACGTGGTTGGGTGCCCTATGCATTATCATCCAGTTTTATCTTTTTGTGATATGTCACAAATTTACATTTCTAATTTGATACATGGTCCTCATTCACAATGTTCAATTTTCAATTTAATATAATTCGCTCAATTTTAAAGATAGAGATATGCGGCTTTTTTAATGATCTTATTGCATTAAAAATAAACTTTTTTTGATTGACCAAGTTTGTCTAAGGGGGTCGTATAAAAATTTAAAAAGTGTAAATTTTTTAAAATTAATGGGAGGACAATTTCATTAACGTAGTCTTATTTCCTACCTTACTTTCAACATTTTTTCAATTTACAATGCCCACTTATCTCCAACAGATAAAGGATTAAAGCGCGTTTCAATCTTTTTGGGATACTCTATATGTTTCCTTGCATGATTTTGTCCAGATGATTTTTTTTCTTTTTCACAATAGATTATTCAGCAGGGCACCTACTGTCGAAACGTTCGGCAAAAAAAAACTTAGCATAATAAGTGGTTAACCCCAAAAAACTTTTCAATTCGGAAACACTTTTAGGTTCTGGAGCCTGCAAAATGGCCTCTACTTTTTCTTTAGTTTTATGAATAACAAACTGATCAATCATATGCCCACAATATTGAATCGAATTTTGGAAGAATTAACTTTTATCTTTATTTACTTTTAGGCTACACTTTTTTAATCTTTGTAGTACTTCCTCTAGACTGTTTAAAATTTCTTGCTCGTTTGCTCCAGTTATTTTAATGTCATCTAAAAATACATGAACTCCGTCTATCCTAAGTAAAATCTATTTCATACTTCTCTGGTATACCACTGAGGCCAAGGCTATACCATAATTCATTCTTTTATATCTAAATAACCCTTTATGAGTGTTTATGGTTAGCAAGAAGCGATTCCGTTCATGTACTGCCGCGGATAAAAAAAACGCCCCACCCTCTGTTAATCGAGCATCGTTCATCGTAGAGAAAATTGAATGATACCATTCGATTAGGAATAACATCCTCTACAAATTAATGTGCGTAAAATTTGCATAAGGGGCCGTCTTCATATCTAAATGCGCATAAACTTTGAAATTTTCAATGGCAACACCCAATTTTGACGTCACCCACAAGCTCTAGACCCCCAAATTAGTACAAATTCAAATTTTCATCTTTATATCAGAAGATAAGTTTCTATCTTTATATCAGAAGATATTCAATATTCCGGAATGTACAATTTTCGGGGATCAGCTCCATATTGAAATCCGCAATTTGAAGGGTAATGTTTCGTTGATTGACCACAGCACTGTTGTAAATTATTGAACTATCCTCTGACATTCAGCATTATGACTTACCTCACAGCCAAAGGGTCGCAGGTTTGATTGCTGAATGAGAGGGTGGGCATTTTCATGGCTGTGTGTGCTGTTGTCTTGTGTGTGTGTGTGTTACTAAGGCAGTGGGCCTGTAATAGGTAGGATTATGTGAGCCTCAAATAGGGCACGATTATTAGGGGTAAAAAGTCGTGCTGGGTACGTTGCTAAAAACTAATGGGGCATTTGTGCCAGGGTCAATAAAAGGAAGAAGAAATAAAGAAGAATGAAATGTTTATTTTCAAATGTCATTTTATAATGCTGTTTCAAAATCAATTTATGAGACTAACAAATATCTGCAGATGACGCGACAAAACAACTCCGTTGGAGCTTGGTGACGAATTTAAAAGTATCAATCCGTCATTATCAATCACCGTTTGAAGTCTTGTTGGTATTTAGTATCACATAATGTTACAATTTGTTATTGTTTTATAAAATTATTTTTTATTATAAATTATTATATTTTGTGTTTTTGATTTCAACTCGCAGTAGCTCGGGAACTATTAATCGGCAGTAACATAAGTAGATCTCATTTATAACAATACAAGTTTGCACCCTTCAATACAGTGGCAAAATTACGTTGATTAGGTTGCAACTATTATTGTTTACTATGTTTATACAAAGTGTTTATACAACTATGATTATACAAAGTTTTTATTAAAACTGGGTAAAAATAAATGCCCGTTTTCTTAAATAAAGATTAACTTGCAATTAATATAACTTTTTCAAATTAGTCATTTTTTAAACTAATATACGACCCCTGAAGTCATCGTGATGCTGAATATTTAAATATTTCGAAAGCACTAGTGAGAGGAAAAACCTAGAATTTTAAACAACATATAAAAACTCTTTGTGAATCGATTTTTATCAAAACGTGTCCAGGTTTGTATTCATATTTTTTCGATTATTGATTCCATAATCAATATTTCATGCAAACAATTTATTCTACAAAAGTAAAAATCACGTAAATGTGTTTGAGTTGTTTAGTAATAACGTCATACAAATAATCAGCGTAAGCAGATAATTATTACAGAAGATATGAATGGAAGTCTTGGAAACTAATTTAACATTAGGAGCTCAAAATTTTACATACTCACAACTCAGAAACGCTTCACCCAAATGACTTGAAATTTGGTATCACAGATTGAATTTTGCTCTAGTTTTGAACTATGTTGTCAAACTTTGGTGTTGCCATTTAAAATTTCAAAGTTTGTACGCCTTTAGATATGAAGACGGCCCCTTATGCAAATTTTACGCACATTAATTTGTAGAGGATGTTATTCCTAATCGAATGGTATCATTCAATTTTCTCTACAATGAACGATGCTCGATTAACAGAGGGTGGGGCGTTTTTTTTTCCGCGGCTGTACATTCATTTGAATATATACATATATGCTTTTGACAAATCGATTTTGCTGAAATGTTTTCCTCTCGCTAATTGGTCTAAAATATCTTTAATTTTAGGCAAGGGATATTGGTCGATTTCCAGTACGGGATTAATTGTAATACTATAGTCCCCACAAATTCTTACTCTCCCATTGGATTTTACTACTGCGAGCATAGGCATAGCCTAGTCACTTTGAGTTAAGGGTTCAATAATACCTTCTTGAACCAACCTGTCCAGTTTTTGTTCAATTCGTTCTTTTAGTGCGTATGGAACTGATCTAGGTTTGAAAAAATTGGTTCCGACGTTCTTGAGTTTTTAATCGACATGTAAAAATTTTTAAGTAACCGATTCTTGACGTAAATACAGCCGAATGCTATTGAAACAGGGTATTAAGCTTTCCCTTATGTGTACCATTACTATTTACACATTTACTCTCAGGCCAATCTATTTGAAAATGTTGTAACAAATCTCTTCCGAAGACGGCAGTCACGTTTTCCCTAACTTAATAAATGCATTCTTCATTTTGTTGGTTCTTATACTGGACCGACACTGTAGCTTGACCAACGGGTACGATCACGGATTGATCAAAATTACGTAAAAGTAAATCAGTTTTCTGAATGCTTTTTATGAGACATCTTTTGTTACATTCCTGAATATTTATACAGGAAACGGTTGCACTGTGTCTAATTTTAACAAACATTTCCGATTTTCAATTTTTACATTTAGTAATAATTTCTTTGCGAATCGAGAAGTCGTTATTTTATTCATTTCTTTTATTTCAGGTGATACAATTTTTACAGTTTTTTTCTTTTGGAACGACATACTCAAGATAAATAACCTTTTTAAAGCAGATTTTTCAAACATAATTTGAGTATTTACATTTGTGTGGTAAATGATTCGGATCCAGGCATCGATAGCAATATCGCCCACGTCTTTCAATCGAACTGGTTTCTTTCTGTGATATTTGTACTTTACGTAATGTAGAACTAGTACTACTTCATTTATTAACAGAAAATGTTCGATGCATTTCATGCACATTCCGGTTGGCTGCTTCTAATTCTAAAGCAGTGGATTTGGCTAACTCAAAAATTGGATTATCAGTAGTTTTTTCTGTATGGTCTCGACTTTAAGACCCATTACTAATCTATCTCTTAACATCACTGATAAATTAGTACCGAAATTGCAGTTTCTAGAAAAATTTTGTAATTCAGATTTATATTTTGATATTCACTCACATTCTAACTGGTTGCGTTTGTAGAATCTGTAACGTTCCGTCATTGCAAGTGGAGTCGGACTTACATGGTCGATAAATAACTTCACGACTTCTTCATACTTCAAATCAGAAGGTTTCCTGGGTGTGGTAAGGTTCTTCAGTATTTTATAAGTAGAGGTTCCCATCGAACTGAGAAGCGCACCAATTTTGAATTCTTCTTTAACTTCCTTCACTTGGAACGACGCTTCCATCCTCTCAATTTTTTTTATCAAATGGCCAGGCACTTGACTCTCATCATTCGCCTATACATCGGCCAGAACGTGAACCATTTAGCCATCCTAGGACTTTGCCCCAGGCGCACCAGAGGGGGGCGGAACACACTACGCCCAACAACACAACATCCAAGCCTTACGTGGGACTCTAACCCACAACGCGGCGGTCGAACGATTGCTTCGAAACGCTCCCCTTGACCGCTCGACCACCGCGTCGGCTCTATCGTCACAATATGTGATGAAAATTCTTCCTCCGTGAAACAATACGTCTCAAACTGGCCCGTGGCCATCCTCGTCGCCACTATTGTGTTTTTACACAGAGGATTAAAGCATAAGACACTCTCAGAACTCAACTACCTTTATTCCCACACCTTACTTACAAATGCAGATTATTTATAGCTGCCTTCATAGAAGAGTTCAGTCCCGCATACTAGGCCGACGTCATTTCGGGGACATAATAGATTTGCATATACCACAATTGAATCTATAGGTGCGATCATCTATATTACTCCGACCTATAAGGAATTAAATTATATCATTCTCTTTAAAAGGCGACTTCAAATTTTTCACCTTATACCAGACTAACTTTTGCTCACGGATGAAATGCGGAGTTGAGCTAAAAAATAACAATCGGGTGAAATCAGTTAGCGAATCCGGCTATACTGGATTGAGACTATTTGTGTTGTCAACTATATTACTCCGATTTATAAGGAATTAATTTAATTCCTTAGATTATTCCCACATTAATTTTTTCTCAGGAGTAAATTGTAGAGGTGAGCTTAAAAGAACATTCTGTCAGAACCTAGGATCAAATTATGACCTCTAAGATTGCACCTAGGCATGTTACCACTTACATTACTGTGGCAATGCAATGTTTAGCATTTACTTGCATCACTTTAAATTCGGATGAAAAATTATTTTGTAACTCCTGAATTTAAAACATATAATATTTTTACTAAAGTCATTAAGTATACCATAAAATAACTGCATTTTTGGAGTAGATAATATGCTGCTTCGGAACAATGGACAGTTTTCACTTATTCCGAAACTACTGAAAGACAATTTTTGTAAACAAGCTGCACTTAATTAAGTATTTTAAAAGTGTTTATTAATAATTCCCTAACAAACTGCTCAAAAACTACACGGATTCTAAAAATGTAAGTAAGCAAAATAAATAGAAAATTTTAGTTTATATATTAAATTACTAGATGAAAAGTTTTTCAATATGGATCAATTTTGATTTGCATATGTGTGTGAGTCTTAATTGCATGCTTTAGGTATGCAGGGTATCCCAAACAGATTGGAACGCGCTTTAATTCTTTACCTACTGGAGATAAGTGGACAATGTAAATTACAAAAATGTTGAAAGTAAAGTAGAAAATAAGACTGCGTTAATGAAATAGTCCTCCCATAAATATTAAAAAAATTACACTTTTTAAAATTTTTATACGACTCCCTTAGACAAATTTGGTCAATCAGAAAATTTTTATTTTTAATGCAACAAGATCATTAAAAAAACCTCATATCTATATCTTTAAAATCAACTAAATTATGATAAAGGAAAAAAATCTGACTTAGTCACTTTTCCGTACCATGTGAAAGGCTGTTTCAGTAGAACGGCTAACGACAAGAATGAAATAGAGCCTCTGATCAGAACCTCCCCTAAATCTGGGGCTATATTTTAAATTTAAAGTTTCTATATTTGACCGGGTATTTCAGTTAGAAATTCGAGTATTTTTCTGGACGAGGATTCATACTGGTGTCCATACGATGTTGTAAACATTGTAGAACATAACAAAATTGTATGGAAGAATTGAGATGAATTGTATGAGAGAAAAATTATGATTTACTGATGGCTAAGGAAATGTCTTTATTTCGGCGGAATGTGTGACAAATGTATGGATTCAAATCTATATTCAGATCCATCAATCAGTAGAACTATAGTCCCTAGATTTAAAGATGAAAATTTCGATTCGTACTCATTTAGGCCATACTTCAAAAATCTATACGATATGGCATTCTAACATTTATTTGATAATCTACATCTAATACTATCTAACAATCTATATCTAACACTATCTAACAATCTATATCTAACACTATCTAACAATCTATATCTAATCCATATCTAAGTCTATAATTAACAATCTCTTTGTGTACCCAGCATATCCACATCATGGCCCAAATGCGAATCATTTATATTAATTTTATTCGTTGCTCAAATATGGTGTTCTAAATTATGTTTTATTTACTAAATGTTTAAAATAAAGTTTTTTACTAAATGTTTCACAGGAAGTTTCATTCATGATGGCTAAATGTTATTTTAAGTTACAGATTCATTTTCAAAAGTTTATTTCTACTAGTCTGTATATTCACCAGTCTGTAAAGCGATAGTGATTTAAATGCAATAAAAATCTTATTTTAAATCTAATTTTTATTTAAAATATTTTTAAATAGAGTGTTATTTACTTTTACAATTACATCCAATCATATAATATAAATTACATTTTCAGCAATGATTGACAAATACTAAACACCTTTTACTTTGAAAATCAACTAGAATTGCAATCGGTATAAAAAACTAGAATAAAACCAATTTTGTGTTCATCTAAGTCACTGGATTGTATGTACTGACTATAAAATTTAATCAAAAAACATATATCTTGATTGGCAAAAATTACGTCTCTGTAATAAATACTTGTTGACCTAACATATTTTTTGTATGTGCTTATCATGCTTGAGATGCCATAGGAAACAATAAAGTAAGTTTTCGGAATTTCTTTAACCATCAGTGTGACAAACGTAAAAAGTTATATCAAGTAATGGAAACTATTTTATGTGTAATAAAATGCAACGATAGTTAAAATTGGAAAAAATACTTAAGCACTAAAGGAAAAAGAACTTATGTTTGTCTTGCAACCTCATTCGAAAGTTTCCTTTGCTGTAACTGTTCAAGAGAAAACTTCGGAAGAGTATGAGTTTTTTCTTTTGCTGGCAGCTCAAAGTGCTCAAGACTATATTTAAGTACACTAGTATGTACTTTTATACATATTATAAAAATAAATGTGCTAAGAATTTTTATGAAAAACTGATTGCTTAAAAATGAAAGCTTTTTCAAGACTGTAAGGCTGTGGGATAAATTGAAATCCAGAAGGACAACAGTATGAAACCGTTATATTATGGATTTCAAGGTTTGATTATTTGTCTAATAAAAATAGTTCAGTGCCTCACGGGCATATTTGATTTTCAAATAAATGAAACTGCTTCTTGTAAGAGAATAATTTACAAAACTTCCTTCAAGAAAGTTGGCATATGTCAGTTGGGTGACTATAATTGTTTTAAGGGCATTATAATGCTCTTTTTCAGGCGAAAAGAAACACAGTATGCTGAAGAACAGACAACCGCTGAGAACGAATTGCGATGAGGCAAGCAAATTGGCTCTATCCAATTGCAAAAATAAATGCAATACGTAAGTTTAAAGTATTTTGCTTTTATATAGTGTGGTAAATGCACTTTAAACTTTATCTATACAAATATAAATACGATTGATTTTTAGAGTTGCAAAAATATTAATTGAATACCACTTTATGAATAATATAAAGAATATATTTTATTTAACTATGTACTTTTTAATGCTTTTAAAAGTGGAGGTCTTAGCGAAGAGTTTTAAAATAAGAATGTTATACCTCCTAGATTCATCATAAAAAGTTTCGCATTGTTCCGTTTTAATCTAATTGAAACCTTATTGTCCACTCCCTATATCCTTATTCATTCCTGAAATTTTGCTGCTCCAACTTGCTCCCTGAATGGAGTGAGTATCTTGTATTTTATTTTTTTATCTTTTCGGCTAAATTTCTGCTTTAAAAGGGTATTTCTAATATTTCTTGAATCATACATTTATCGATCTGGCAGAAACTCATTTTCCAGTTAAAGAGTTTTAAAAGCAGGTAAACAAATTAAGCTGCTTTACCATCAACAAAATTACAGTATAAGGAAAAATATTGCAGAGCTTCAAATAATATTTACTCCCGAAATATACCCGATATGGCCTGGAAAGTTCTTTGGAGAAGCTCGAATTATCGGAGGCGATAATTCGAGCGCAAAACCTAGAACTCTACCATGCGCTGGGTTCATGAATCCTTTCGATGTTTAGTCACATGCACAGAAACCCTAATCTGGTCCAGATTCGGCGAAAACTCTATCGTCTTCCTAAGATATCACATTCCTTCGCGTCTTTATTGCAGGTTGGAATGCATGAATGAAGACGATGCTAAACTGTTTCTTTGGGCTGCAGAAGTAAGTATCTAATTAAAATTTTCCAAGATAAGTGTTACAATTTATTATCAAATGCCGAATATTTTATTTAATTATTCATCTAATTCGAATGGTCTGGAGGTTCCATACCTCAACATTCGCACATGGAGATTGGTTTGAGACTTCCCAGGAGATGGCCAGAATTAGCTGATAATGTTTTCAATAAAATGCATGAAACCGTGAAGTTCCATAACATGTTTTCCATCGAGTGAACCGCTGTAAGACATCTGAAATAAATATATTGGAAAAGCCACGTCAGAGCAGTTCATTTCTTTTTAGGAAACAGTTCATTTCTTTTCACCAATACGAATTCTTCATGGACGTTTTCGTGTGAACAAGATATTGCTTACAAGCCTACTCAACCTACTAAACTCAAGCCTACTCAACCTACTAAACTCAAGCCTACTCAACCTACTAAACTCAAGCCTACTAAACCTACTCAACACACCAATAAACCTACCTACTCCTACTAAACCTACTAAACTCAAGCCTACTAAACCTATTCAACACACCAATAAACCTACCTACTCCTACTAAACCTACTAAACTCAAGCCTACTAAACCTACTCAACACACCAATAAACCTACCTACTCCTACTAAGCCTACTTTTTCGCTGGAGATTCGCTGTAATCTTTTGAACAATCTCAGTACACGAGCACAGTTACATCTGAGAAAGCAAGGTGTTGCAATGTATTTGCATTATTTTAGAGAAGTGGATACAAGTCATAGGCCATTCTTATCATAATTACTTATAATATATCTTGTAGATCGTATAGAAGTCAAACAAGCCATTCGCAAATTAAAAAATAATAATGCCAATACCGATGTCTAATTAAACTGAACTATTTCTTCTCTGAAATTTTCTACTGCTGGATACAGTAAAAGAAAAATTCTTAGATATAAAAAAAATTTCACTCTCCTTTCCCGTGAAATTGTTTTCATCGCATTAATTTTCTTTTTATATGTAACTTTTAGAAAAATAGAATAGAAAAGCGATTAATTGATTTTGAAACATCTGATTTTACTATATTTTGAAAGCTAAAACATAATTTGAAACTAAATTTGATATCTTCAAATGTATGGCATGATAGTAAGCATGCACTTCAATTTTGTGAAGAGAAACAGCTGCTTTATCCGCTGCTCTGCTTTTGATTTATCCACTGCTCTGCTTTTGTTTTATGATTTCATATAAATTTTGATAATCAAATTACTGCCAGTACGAGGGAACGGTTTCTTTATATTTATGAACTTACAAAGAAGATAAAACGAAGAGCAAATCTTAAATATAGGGGTTGAACCAATATTTGCTTTTATCTCATATAATTGGACTTTATTTTAAGCATAAAGAGATTTTCCAATGTTTCACATGAAAGACATCGTGAGATTAATATTTTCATGAGTCAACTGGGAAAACGTACATATATAATATTAATTTAGAGCTAATTTTAATACTATGATGTTAATTAATGATGTTAATTAATGATGTTAATTTCTGAATCTATCAATTAATTAATTTATTGAATTAGGTGTATTTTCATTTAGCAAGGACGAAGAAATGCATTTAAATAAAATTGATAGATATACATTTGGGTTTCCAAATCACAATTCAAAACATGATAATTCAATAAATAACATAAGTAAATAAACAACAGATTTTACGCTTAAGAACAACTGGGGTTTAGAAACTAGATGCTTGTTCCGAGTGTTTCTCATCTATCTTCCGAGTGTTTCTTTGACCACTGGACCATTTTTAAATTAATGAATGGAATATACAAATATATAAAGTGGTATATTAAGTGTCACGACAGTGACACAGATCGAGGGCACTGCAAGATACTGTGGTGAAATTAATATAGGGGAGATTTATTTATTTTGTTATGTATCAACTTTTCTTTATTAGCAATTGCTAACATAGCCGCAATACCCACCATTAATTCTTTATATGAGCCAACTTACCATATTCTAAAAATCAAAACATTACTTATTAAAACCAACGCTTTTAACTTTAACAAATTAATATTCATTAAAACATTAATTATGATTACAATCAAGATGTAATGAAAGTTCACTACAAAATTACTTAAGAAGGAAAAGAGCACTCGTGTGAGACCCTGTTCTATCTTATTCACCAGAGACAAACAACCTCAACCTAACATTTGTTAAGATAAGTACATACTTTGGCATTTTTAGGTACTGATACTGTCTCATCTCGGCATTGGTCTTAAATTATCATCCGACCCTGTCATTGATGGGCACTAGATGTCACTCGCTGAATGATTTTGCAAGGATCCTTATTCATCAATTCTGACATTCTGACTATGACTTTCTAACTCCAACTCATGACTGTTGATGACTATATCACTTTTTTACTCTCTATGCATGTCTCTAACAGTTTGATGCACGAATTCGTTGTCTAACTAACAACTAATTATTTTCGTTGATCCTCCATTTTTGCCACGTCATCTCTTTTGCTTCGGGTGAAGATATGCTCTTGCCCACATCGGCTCTTCCTTAGTGTGAAGTCGTAATGTGGTTTCATTGGTTGCTCGGAATCGAATGAAATTTGCGTGGCCCTAAGTATTGTTTATGCCCCAACTCACGCCTGTAATTTGAGTGAGATGTATTTAATGGGGTCATAACTTTCCGGGCCAAGACTGTCGAAATTGGTGACATATGTCTTCGCATTTGTTTGGTCGCAAACGACAAAATCTGCAAATGGTGCCTCACAGACACTATATTACAAGAATGATTTCAAACTACATAGCCCATACCTATATCTCTAAAACTGCAGTGGTAAAAAGGATTTGAGATGCCCTGTTGGAAAGGTATATGGTAAATCCAGAATATTAGTGGAATGGTTGTATCTTCAAAGGCGAGAAAGCCTTTTGAATTTCAGAGAAATGCTGCAAAATTGCAGTTTTCTTATTCAAACAGCGTTTCCATATGAAAAAAAATCATCCAATTTTGACAAAATTTGCAGGTGTTTTCAGAAATAGGTTGAGGTAACCCCTTTAAAACTTTAAATTCCTAGATCAAAGCTTTCCATTATTTTAAGCCTAAAAATTAAAAAAACTCGTAAATTTTTGATACAAAAATGTAGCCATGTAGCCAAAAGTGTAGCCAAACGTGGCATTGCAAAGTGAAAATGTGCTTTCTAAACATGAGTTCTCTCGTTGCCAGATTGGATACGCATTTTTACGTGATATATAATATTAGGAAATCACCAATAATTTTGGTAGAGATGAATGTGATCAAAACGACGTGAGGTTAGCTTGAATAGGTGAATATGATTCTTGGTGTGATCATGGCCGTTTTTTCCCATAGGCAAAGTAGACAAATGCTAGGGTCCGGGAAGTTCTGGAGTCTATTTTCGTGCTCAGTGTACCTTTTTTACTGTAAAAGCTTTATGGGAGGCTTAAAATTTAATTTTGCTTAAGCGAACAGGCAAGGGTGAAGACCGCCGTGCTTGTAACGAATTATATCTGGGTATTAGCAATTCAAATAAACTCGGGACTAACCACAAATGCCTTTCTGCATTGCTTGCTAGACCACCACTCATTATTCAATTAAGTTTGAGTTTTATGTCACGAATTGCAAGTTACGTAAGGAGTTAAATATATGATTACGATAATTAGGATGTATATATTGTTGAACGATATTGATTTTGGTCTGACAGTATATAAAGACTGAATGACTGAGATGAAGAAGTTGTGGATTAAAGGAAGTTTGAGAAATTAAAATTAAATTTTCAGTTTTTCATCCTCTCATAATTGTGCGATTGCAGGAGGAGTTGCAGTAGGAAAATGAATATTATCACTCATCAACACTGTTGTTGAAATCGGCAGCATTTTTGAATCCCGACATCAAATATCCGTGCAGAAGTGTTTAACTAAGGAATTCGTAGACAACTTTCTGCCATATGTAGTATAATTTTAGTTGGAGTCATCTGATGAAAGAAAAATGCAGTGAATCAAAAGACAAATTGAGGTAGGTAAATTAAAGATAGCTCCCCATGTTAGATGTACCCATGTTAGGTGTTTCAATCAGAAAATATATTTGATTGTGATATTAATTATAATCAAATGCTGAATTTACCAAATTGGTTATACGTTTGACGAAAAAAGTATAGCTTCCTCGTTTTATGTAACGGGACACTTGTCGTATTTCTTCGTGTTCAGAAAATTAATTAGTGGAGCTCGAGCCTTCAAAGCTTTAAGGAGGATAGCCTATAAGCATATGTCATTGCCAAAACTGAAATAGCTCAACAGAATAGCTATTATTTTGGGTTTAAGAATGTAATTTTTGGTTTCAAGTTTAGGTCTCAGAGGTTTAATTCCATGTGTAGTGATAAGACAAACGAGGAAATTTTGTGCAAGAAAGCACTCTTAGAGATTTAAATCTGGTCTGTCTAGGGAGCAAATTAATATCTACAGATGGATGGCTATTTGTTGACAACTAGCATTGTTTGTTGATAATTGGAGACTTGAGGAGATTCATCACACCGTGCCTCTCAGACCAAGTGCCTTTTCTAAAGACCTTGGTCTTACCTCATAGCTAACAAAGCTCTGATCAGGAGGGCACTCACATTCATTCCAAGTTTGGTATATAAATAATAGTGGCCATTATGCAATGGTTAAATACAATATATAGTATATATCATTACATGGTGTAAAAGTAATGCAATTTTGCGTCTAGTAGTGAGTAATATACACTTTCAGATCTTTTAAATTTTAATGAAAATGTTTTACACATTGAAAGGAAGAAAAATGTACATCAAAATCTTCAGGTTGCCAGAAAAATGACATAGTTACATCAAAATTACCACTATATAGTAATTTCATTTCAATGTGAAGAAATTTTGAGCCTTATTATGTGAATTTACGCCCAACTTAATGTATTCTTAATAACGTAATAACAAAATGTCAAGAAACTAATTTGATCATGTATAGTGTGCGTAGCATATAAATATAATGCGGCTCATTCTATTCTTATATAATAGATGACAAATATTGATTATTAATAATGTAGAGTATAAGAAATTCTACAAGACTATAAACGAGAATTTCTCTCCCAATTATTTTTCAAGCACAGCTGTTGTGCATAACTCAAGAACATCAAACATATATCGCATCGATAAAATTTCATCAATCAACAATTTGTAAATAATTATTCTCATTACAAATTTGATTTCAAATGATTTAAAAAAAATCCACATTATTCCGAAAGTAATAAAATATTCTATTCACCTTTCATTTTTCCTGTAGTAAATTGGTTTTCTAATTTCTGGATTTTTAAGTGAGATCATTAAAATAACAAATGCAAAATAATAAAGAAAATCAATTAGAAAAGGTTTATGCATTTCAAGTGATCTTAATTCAAATAACCTTGCTGTTTTCACATTTGAATACTCATCTCTGTTTTGCATAAATCAATTAGATAATATTGATACATAGAAATAAATTGCAAATAAAAAAGTTTTGTTCTGGAGTAAATGTATAGACTATATAGCCTATTTTGAGAAGCATATGTTTCAAAGAAAGTGAGAATGTTTTAATCGCAATTGGAAAAATACACGTTATTTGCAATATACACAATAGTGGGATAATATACACTTTAAAGACATAGAATGGAATCTTATTTGGCCACAAATAAGAAATATTTTTAAAATACGTATCAGACAGCAAATAACCACTATTCTAGGCAATATATCGTTGTTTAGAAAAGTGTTGCTGTAAGTCGCTGAATTGGGTAAACAGAGTAATTTACTTGGAACCTTTCACTTTGGTAAATAAAATATTATCACAAAATGAGAGAATATACAAACAGAAAAGCAGAACTACTTTTATCTCAGGTTGCTTTATAATTGCATTATATAATTCAACTGCGCGTAACATCAGTACTTAAACATCGTATAAATCAACGAACAGCGAAGGAAGTTTCAAAATAAAAATTCTGCTGTGGGAATAAAATGCCTTTCCTCATAGGACTAGGTTTCACTATAAGCATAATGGTTATTTGTGAATGTTCTTTAGCTAATTCGTAGTGATACTGTGTTAGGTTTTGTTATTTTAATGGAAATATACTTTAGATGCAAAATGTATATTCAATATTTTGAACACAAAATTCGGCATTGTAAATCATATTGTGTCTAATGGTGTGAACCCTTTATATGGTGGCTAACGATGTATATATACCCTTCCCTTTTTATGGTGGCTAACGGTGTGAACCCTTCATATAGTAGTTAATGGTGTGTACTCTTCTTCCTAACGCATTAAGCATTTTTTATTTTCTTTTGCATACTTATTTCGTACAGTCCTACGAATTTTTGGAAAAACTGGAAGTGACATATTCAGAACAGGAAATAAAAAATTCTTAGTGAACGCTATAACCCTTCTGAAATGCTATGTTTTATCACAATCAGTCAGTATACAAGCTCTAACTATAGCCAATTCTGAGAAATATATGCTTTAAAGAAATTTCTAGAACCAGAAGAGAAAAAGAAAAACGGAAAATGTGATCTATAGTAAACATACCCTCCCTCGTTTAGAATTTGATCCCGAATTTATATCAGTTATCATCAAGCCCTATGTAAATAATCTTGAGAAATAAATATTTCAAGAATTTTTTTAAAATGGGAAGTGGAAAAAGAACTGGAAGTGAAAGTCTTTTAAACTACACCACCTCCTCCAGAATTTGATGGTACATTCATATCATTTATCATTTAAAATCGATCTATAGCCAATCTTAAATAAGTGATCTTTCAAGTAAAATGAAATATGTATAAAGTGCTTGTGAGCAACAATATGACAAAATTTTTGCTAACTGTAATAAAGAAGCGATAGATTTAACACATATTAAATGATCAAGCACTTTATACATATTTAATATTATAGAGCAAAGTATTATTATTTACACCTTCTTCTTTCATTACATTCAAAATACATAGTATGATGAGACAGGTGGTATGCTAAAGGTTAGATCACTCTAACAATTGCTGACATCAAGACTTGAAGTTAAACTCTATGTGGTTTATGACCAGGCCATAAAGAAAACTATTCTTTAAAAAATTATGATGTAAGAGGGGTGTCTCACACACGAAGAGGGGTAAAGTGATGTTTTGGACCGCGGTATGATGTTTTGGATCGCGTTTTGGCCGCAATGAGAAAGCTCCTTACACAAGGCTGCTAGCCAATGGGCTGTTGAAGGCGAATATATAGCAGACGAACCGAGTTCAGTAAGAAGTCAAAGAAAGCACATATAATTGAGAATGCAGTAAGACACGAGTCGTAAAAGGACCAGAGTGATGATGTATCCGAAATGGCAATTCGTAGGAGTCCAAGGGACTTATATAAAAATGATGACCGCTGCTGTGTGCAGCAACGCCTGCAGATGACTTCAAACATATAAATAAATGTACTCCTTTACCGCCTCTGATCATATTTATTTTAATTTTTATTTGACTCTAAAATCAATCAAAATTACAACCTATCATGTCATCACACCGGTAACGCACCAGTAACGAATATAACTTCATCTTGTGGCAACATAAGAATGGCTAAATACAATTTGTAAATAATAAATGCAAATTTAAATAATTATTTTAATAATACCTAATGATAACTTTAATTAAATTTTAATTTGAGCAAAAACGCCTCATCGTTTTAGAGTGGTGAGCTTTAATATTTATGTATCATAATTATATTATTTACAGGTTGAAACCGGACTACACACAACGGTAGGGTTTTGCGCACACAAGCAACGTATGAAATATTCTATATTATACGAAAGCATATAAATATTATATTTGATTAATCTGAATATTTAAATGAATAGTAGTAAATTAAAAATCCCAGACTGAGAAAGAGAAAGTAAATAATGAGAAAGCAAATAATTACCAAAACTTTTTGGTGTGCCTTCTCAAATTAAATGTGACACACATAGAAAATAAGTTCACCACAAATAAGAAATAATTCTAAAAACGCCTCAGAAGGCAAGTAACCGCCATTCTAAGTAATATATCGTTGCTTAGAAAAGTGCATTTCTGAGTCGGGTAAAAAAAATAATTTATTTGGAACCTTACTCTTAGATAAATAAAATATTACCAAACTATGTGAGAAAAAATAAACAGAAAAGAGGTTTTATTTTCATCTCAGACTGCTTTATAATCACATTATATAATTCCATTACACGTAACCCTAATATTTAAACATCATATAAATCAACTAATAACGAACAGAGTTTCAAAATGAAAATTCTGTTGTGGGAATAAAATATCATTCCCCATAAGATTAGGTGTAAATAAGTTTTACTGTAAGAAAAATGGTTATTTCTGAACACTTGCTAGCTAATTCGTTGTGATTCAGTGTAGGTTTTATTATTTTGATGGAAAGGTTTTTTAGTTGTCAAATTCATATTATTTTTCAAAAGATTGCACAATTCATGAATAACAAGAAATTTATAAATTAGTCTTCATATGATGGCTAATGGTACATACACTTTATTTTGGACGGAACGGTTAAACATTTTTAGTTTCTATTGTACTAAGTGTACAGTCATACGAGCAGTACGAATTGTATAATCATACAGAGTTTTGGAAAACCGGATGTGACATATCCAGAACGGGAATTTGAAAAGTTTAATGAATTTCTTTCTCCTCTGAAATTATAGGTTAAATCAATATTAGCCATAATCAAAGTTTTATCTATAGCAAATATTGAGAAATGGTTGTTTCAAAGAACTATTTTGAACCTGAAGTGGAAAGAAGATGGAAGTGAAACTTCGTTGTGAATCACCTTTCTTCCTCCAGAATTTGATGCTTTGATCAGTTATTTTATAAGCTCTATCTATAATAAATCTTGAGAAATGGATGTTTCCAGCAGAATGAAACATTTTGAACCGGAAATTGAAAAAGGGACCCGAAGGGAAAATCCTTAATAAACCCATCTCCCCTGTTCTCCTTCGCAATTTGATGCTGAATCCATATCAATCATAGATTGCAGTTTTCAGCAGATCCTGATAAATTGATATTTCAAGAATATTTATTCATAATAATAATAGTAGGGGAAAATATCTGTCACCAATAACAAATGAGTGAATGTTTAACACACAAAATATCAAATACATTATATTTAAATTTTTTGAGGAAAATATAATTATTGATAGACGTTGATTTCACTACATAACACTAATACTTAATAATTTTGCCTCAAATGAGAAATGTGGTTTTAAAAGACGTGGCAGTAGGCAAGTATTCACCATTCTGGATAATACATCGTTCTTAAGGGGACGCTTCAGTTAAGAAAAATCACCGTTCCCTTGAAAATTGCACCCGGTGGCTCAAGAGATGGGCAGTTCCTTTTTCAAATGATTGGCATCTGATGGGCCAATGAGAGTAAGTAAAGGTGACGAAAGGCCCTTGGACCTCTATAGTTTATGACTTGCTCGCCTGTCCAAGAGGATAAAGGGGAGAATCTCAGAAGGGTGTGTGGTTTGGGGGACGAAGTAAATGAATGAAAGAATGAAAAAAACGTAACTGGAGGCTTTTTCCACTTACTGAAAGGAAAGTTTCCTACCCATTCTATTTCTTGTCAAGGAATAACCAAAGAGTTCTCCTAACCGATTATTATATAATTATAATATAAATATATATATATATATATATATATGTGTAACTTCAATGTGTGTTTTGGAGACTAATCTAGGTACAACACTAAAATGTGTGTATTAAAAAACTAGAATTAAAAATAAAATTAATGATATTTCTATGCCTATGAGTCCAGAGCGATGGTATAAAACTAATATTTATTTAGTCATTTTGAATATATCATTATTTCCTTTTTAAATAGTATACATTAGAGTGCATTGTATGAAATTTGAAGTTTGAAATGGACGATACAGCACTAAAAATATGTGATATTCTACATACCGCATTTTTTAGCCTTGCAGAATGTATTTGGAAATTATAGTATTTAGCATGATAATTCCTTGTGTTGAAAATGATTTGTTTCAACCGGGGTTACTCGGAAATCTCGGGTTCTGCATAGTAATGAATAGATCAAAAATTCAACTTCGGTACAGAACTTAACACAGTCGGAATTTTGACGGAGAGAAACTACTGGTTCACCGAATATTTATACAAAAAATCTGATGTGGGCTACACATGACTTTCGTTATATAATGTAATGAATTTACTACTTTTACAGTAAAAAAATAGGTTTTTCTTATAGTAGATACTTATATTCTTTCCAAGATATTGAATTTTTGACAATTAGTCGTCATTTTCATTGATTTAGCGTCATTTTCATCCATTTGGTGAGAACCCAACGCGGACCGACCTGAATATTTTCAATACATTGAAACCTGTTGGCTTGTATGCGAATTAAAATTTGCCATTTAAGGAATTAAACACAAGCTCATCACATATAGTATTAAATGTAAAGGAACCCAAATTTTATAATTAATTTCAAATTAAAAATAATTAAAGTGAAGAATGAGCATTAATATAAAATGAATTTTTATTTATCATTTTGGTTGAAGATGAGAAGGGATAAAAAAAGACTGGGATTATGTTTTAAAAATGCTTTCTTCATTTATCAGTGAGCAGTGCAATGACTATTTAGTTAGAACTACTCATCAGCATCAAAGATTCGTTGCAGCAGTAGCAAAACAAACATGTCATATGCCACAATTGTTAGTGTTGTTAAAAACTTTTCAATGCGATTAAACTTTCTATGTAAGTATAGATAGATAATATTTTCTTTAATTATGACATAATTATGAATATTTTTAAAATTTAATAATTTTAGTAAAAGTGTAAGATGTTTGGAATAAATACATTCAAGGACAATAATTCGCATTAGCTATATGTTGATTTAAAATTATGACAGTTTGCTCAGATAAATTTTTATTCAACATTTGTTACAGGAAAGAAATCGTCGGAACTGTGTTTAAGAATAAAATGTATTTAATTTTGATAATTTAGAAGCACTAAGAACTAAAATTAAAATCATAGCAGAAATTGAATAAAATATCAGTGATAAATTTTAAAGTAAACAGTATCTTGGATTTCTTATTTTCATTTATTTATTGGATTTCATATTTCCACCACCAGACAAACAATCAGAGTACAAAAGAGATTAAACTTTTTTGCGACAAATTTAAAAATAAAACAAATTGAAACTGGCACTTAACCAATAATAATAATCTAATGATCATTTCCTCAAAAATTAAATTTGGAATGTATTTCTTCCCTATTCAATTTATAAATCGCATGATATTACGAAACATGACAATTGGTGCATCGGTGTATATTTATACTGCTGTATCCAGGCCATAACATATTTTTTGTTCTCTTACTATAGCTTTAAACAATTTGAATGTTGTGAAGAGCAATGTTGTATTTTGACTTCGGAATGTAGTAGAATAAAGAAGTCTTCGATTTCTTATCCAAAATTATAATTTTTCTGTATCGGGTTCTAATTGACCCATCTGCGTTCACCGTGCAGAGTAAAATTTTATTACCTAACTAGCAGCATGCCTGTTCTTCGTACGGAGTATCTCTAAAATGCGATACATTCAACAGTAATATACTGTAATAATTAATTATATTTGAAAACTTAAAAACTTCATAAAAAAAAATGAACTTGATTCAAATGACGTCATCGAAATATAAATCACCTGGCTCTCTATGGCTTTTTACGGCAGTTATCGTGCTAACGGACAAAGACAGAATGAACAAAGTCATAACCACTTTCCAACTATGTAGTAAAGTGTTAAAAATGGTTATTTAATTATCAGCATTTTATGAGGAAGATTCTTTCTTATGCTGCTATGACTTATATAATGCAATGATTTTTTTGCTTTCCTTATATACATAATGTATAAGGAAAGTATTGTGACGGGGTCGAAAATTCGAATTCGAGTTTTCGACGGGAGAGCACGTTTCAAGCATCCCTGATCACGAATCAAACATTTTTTAAGTGATGTCTGTGTGTGTGTGTGTGAAAGTATGTGTGTGTGTGTCAGTGAGTCTGTGGAGACGATAACTGACGAACAAATGGACCGATTCGAACGAAATTTGGTATAAAAATCGCAATCCGTAAACACTGGAAGCTTATTGTTTTTATACGCAATCGAATGCTCAGAACCCCCCCCCCCCTAAATTTTCGAGTGAAAATTTGAAAAAATCGTCAAAAAATCAAAACCGCTAATAAAGTTACGCAAATAGACATTTCTTATGTAATTTTTCATTAGAAAACGATTGATATAAATTTCAGAACGATGACATGAATCGTTCTCGAGATATTGCACATTTGTCAGAAAAATTATCAAAAAGTCATATAAAATAAAAAAAAAATATTTCTTATTAAGAAACAAGTTCACTTTTCATATGTAATACCATGCGATAAATTGGGTGACATCATTCTCGTGGATCTAGCTCGTTCCATTCAAGAAAAAAGATACTTTGAGTAATACTTTTATATTTGAACGCCAATAGTCATTTATCTGCTGTAAAAATAGCTTATTTCTTAGTGCATAACGCTTGGCGAGATTTTGGCGGAATATCGCCAACTTGGCGACTTTTCGAAATGTTGCCAAATTAACGAAAATCTCGCCAAATGGATAAAAATGACGCTAAATCAATGAAAATGACGACTAATTGACGAAAATTCAATATCTTGGAAAGAATATAAGTATCTACTATAAGAATAACATTTTTTTTTACTGTAAAAGTATTAAATTCATTACATTATATAAGGAAAGTCATGTGTTGCCCACATCAGATTTTTTTCTTACATAATGCAGTGAATTTACATCTTTCACAGTGACAAAACAATGTATAAGATTCACGGCCCTATATGTTTAGGTGTAATTTTTTTCACAGTTTTGCATGGTAAATCCCGAGCGGTATTCGCTGCTAGTATAATATAAAGAAACTTAAAATTTGCAATCATGCGCAAATTACTATAGTTATACTAAATGACATTGTTAATCAAAATATTCTGTTAAAATATTTAATTTAATGCCCCTAAAAAGAAGTTAGAGAATTTCTGTTCTCGCTATACAAAATTATCTTCACGGGCGGATCTGAAGAATAAAACATCCAGGCCCCGTTTGCAAGCAAATTAACAAAAAATATGAAATTGATTCAATATATGAAAAATAAAAGCGTTAAAATTGTATGGGAGCCTTACTACTTATATTCGCAAATATTGGAAGATATACCCTATATTAGTAGATTACATATACAAGTTGAAAATATCAATAAACCCGTAATCTTTAAACCTGGAGGCAGTAATTGATTCTAGTATATGCCAAAATGAAAGAGCTAAAATTATATGGGAATATACACCCGTAATAATGTCGTAACCCCTTATAGTGTCGTAGATTAGAAGATATGTCCGTGTGTTAGAAGATTACCCGTATTACAATATGAGTCTCAAAAATCATTGCCAAAGTAAAGCAGATGACGTAATAAATTGAAAATATCAATAATCTCCGTAATCTTTATACCAGAAGGCCGTAACTGATTACACAATATGCCAATATATGTCTAAATATATGCCAATATACCTGTACTACTTATATGCTCGTAGATTAGAAGATATACTCGTGCCTTTGTAGAAGATTACTCGTACAACATACAATATATGAGTTTCAACATTTTTTGTCATAATAAAACAATGGCATAATAAATGGAAAATATCAATAATAATGATGTTTAAACCTGAAGACAGTAATTGATATTATCCAGTCAAAAATGCAATGTCAATGAAATTTATTTTACAGACATATCTTTATTATTCAAATCGGAAAAGATTTAACAAGAAAGATCAATCACGTATAAATCATTGATTATGACACACTTTGGGGCGCGGTAGCCCATTGGTTAGCGCGCTGGAGTTGCACTCGGTAGGCCCGGGTTCGATTCCAGCCACTGCCAAAACTGCCGCCGTGTTCATGCGGAGTACGATCACGTTAAACATGTGGGTCCGAAAGTCCTTCCGAGAGGTTGGTGGTAGGGGAAGGAGGGTACGGTCTCTGTGGATGCCTCCCCCACTGGGTTCCGGTCTAAATTGGGTGGCACTTCCCGACCGTCCAAACAGTTACCTTACACCTTTCTGGTAGGTCGGACGGTCTGGGTTTCAACAACAACAACACTTTCCAACTGCGATGCAATTTTATTTAAACATCTCTAAAATGCGATACATTCAGCGGTGATATTTTTAAAATTATCACAATAGTACAATAATTTATTATATTTGAAAACTTTATCGAAAACAAATGAACTTTATTAATTGAGAATTTTGTTTCATATGCAATTTCAAATTTTTCTTTTACGGTTTTGATTTATTTTAAGCTTTTTTATTTATTTTGACACGGCCCGATCCGACCTGAATTTAATATATAAACTTCGCCAAATTGAATATTAAAATACCCCAGTGGTGTGCGGCATTCCTAAAATAGTGAATATTAAAAAGCTTAAATTATACACTTTATTTCTATTTAACGATCTATCATCCTTGCATCAATTTTAAAGTCTCAACGATTATCACAATCTGTGAGTACGAAATTTTCACATATAGTCTGTTTCAGATTGTATCTTTTTGCTATTCATAGTTATCTTCACAGGCAGTTCTGAAGAATAAAACATCCTAGTCCCTTTCGTAAACAAATTTACAAAAAATGTGAAATTGAATTAATGTATGTCAAAATGAAAGCGCAAAATTGTATGGGAAGACATATACCCGTACTACTTATATTCTCTTATATTAGTAGATATACCTGTGTATTAGTAGAAGATTATCCGCACTACTTTTACTAAGAAAAACAGATGACATAATAAATTGAAAATATCAATAATCCCCTCAATCTTTAAACCTGAAGGTCGTATTTGATATAATCCAGTCAAAAATGCAATTTCGATAAATTTTGTTTAATATGCATTTCTTTATTATTTAAATCGGCAAAAAAATTAATAAAAAAAACTTCTGCGCTACATAAACACACTGGTTTCAAATCTTTTGTTAAGCGACATGATATCATTTCCTTCAAATAAATTTGCGGAAAAACATTGTCTGCATAATGCTATGTCTATAAAAGGTTTAACTGTGCGGGTTTTTTTTATTAATATTTAACTTGAAACATGGACTCAATTTTAAGTAGGGCTATTCCAAAAGCTACCCAAAAAATTCGGTGCAGCCTTTATCCCAAGACTAAATCTTTACTCATAAATTCAACTACGGGACAGAATTCATGAAAGCAGGATTTTTGATGAGAAAAATGTGACTAGTTCACCAAAATTTTATACATACTATAACAAATTATTTACAATCCAGAAGCCCCCGGTGACCTAAAAGACTGCAATTAATATAATATTTACATTAAATAAGTATGGAACAAATATATGCAAGAAGAAAAACAGTAAACCAGCGCGAGCCGAATTATCTGTACTGATACAACAAAATGGAACGAAACCAAGGACTTATTTTTCTTTTCTGGACCAAAGTCAAAAGACACCTGCTAAACACAACAATATACCCCTTCGTTCATTTCCCCGATACCAGTCAATCATCCACCCACCCCTCAAATCTCCACACCAAGAACTTTCACCCCCATTTTTCCCCTGGAAGGATGGGAGGTGTGGCTAACGTTGAAAATCGGAAGTTTCAGCAGTTGAAACACGATTTACTATTCCAATATATTAATCCCAAATTAATTCAAAAATCTCAAAAAAATCTTAAAAAGAAACCAGAAGTATAAGCTATTGAACGCTGTTTTTTAAATTGTGAAACGTTTAATAGTTCATTTTTTATAGAGCAATTATGAAGGTGATGTTTTATCTAAGAAATTTTGACAAATTAACTCCATTTCAAGATATATTTAAAATAAAATTTAAAAAATTGATGACGGAGTTCAATGCATTAAACTGTCTACAATCATGTGCAAAAAACAGAATTTTAAATTATTCATTTGCTAATGTGTAATTAGCGAAGAACTTCCCCCATAGGTTAACATGGGCATGAAAGCTAACTGAAGCGTCGCCTTAAATGTGTTATCTTAAGCCGCTGAATTGGGTAAACAGAGTACTTTCTGCGTAACCTTACATGTAGGTAAATAAAATTTTATCACAGAATGAGATAATATACAAACAGAAAAGGAGTTATTTTTTCGCCTCTGTCTCCTTTATAATTACATTATATAAATCGATTGCAAGTGAAGTTAATAATTAAACAACATATAAGTCACCGAATAGCGAAGAGAAAGTTTTGGAATAAATATTCCACTGTACACTCCGTATAAGACTTGGTTTAAATAAGTTTTAGTGTAGGAGTGATATTTTTTTCTACATACTTGATAGTTAATCCGTAGTGATTCAGTTTTTGTTATTTTGATTCAGATGTATTTTATTTGAAAATGTATTTCATGTCTGGAATTCATTAATAATATAAACATCTTGATTTATCTGCCTATCCATTTATCTCTGAGTAACGCTTGGCGAAAATTTTGTCGAGATATCACCAACTTGGTGACTTTTTTAAATGTTGAGAAATTGAAGAAAATGTCGCCATATATATATAAAAATGACTCCAAATTGATAATAATGACGATAAATCAATGAAATTAATTGTGTTTTGAAAGGGATTAGTAGTATTGGAATGATATTTTAAAAGCGTTTGTCTTTCAAGTTCAATCTTTTCACTTGGCGACAAGTTTGTCGACTTTTTTAATATCGCCAAATTTATCAAAATATCACTAAACTGACGACGAATATGTCGCTGAATAGATAAATAGCTAAATTGATGTAGCTAAAACTGAATAGCTAAAACTGAATAGCTAAATTGATAAATATGAAGCAAAATTAATGAAATTAATTGTGTTTTGAAAGGTGCAAGTATTGTAATGATATTTCAGTAATGTTTGCCTGTCAGTCCAACCGTCCCACTTGCCGATATATTTTGCGAAATTTTAAAAAGTCGACAAATCGAATAAAATATTGCCAAATTAACGACAATGTTGACAAATCGATAAAAATGTCGCCATATGTATATGACAGAAATTAGAATTTGCGAAACATTATTTCCCCTTTGCCGCCATTTTTATCAATTTGGCGAGATTTTTGTTATTTTAGCAATATATGAAATAGTCGCCAAGTTGGCGAAATCCCCTTAAATTTCTAGTCAAGCGTTACGGATAGACGAAGAAATGGGTTATTTTATAGTCTACTCATGTCATTTCCAAGATATGGAACTCAATTAGTCGTTATTTCATTGATTTAGATCCGGTTTAATCAATTTGACAAATTTTTATCAGTTGACAGTTTCGTCAATTTGGCAATATTTAAAAAGTCAGCAAATTGGAGTTATTCCGACAAGTTCGTCACCAAAATTTTGTCAAACGTTATATATATATATATATATATATATATATATATATATATATAACGTTATATATATATATATATATATATATATATATATATATAACGTTATATATATATATATATATATATATATATATATATATATACAGGGTGATTCAAAAGTTCAGAGCAAAAGTAAAAAGCTATAAAGAATATCTGTGGGTCGGAGAGGCATGCGGTTTGCAGATTAATGTTCACCGTAGTGGAGGATATTCTATGGCATGAAAAAGTAATTACTTCAAAATTTCGACATTAGGGGGCGCTGCTGCAAAAAAACAATGCGAGGTAATAATTATGAAATGAAATATTTGATTTCAGCATGATTTACAGCAGCAAGTGCTTAATGTGTCCTCCAACACCACATTCCAGTACTGTGTGCAGTCGCAGTATTACGGCTGATACAGCATGAAACAGCATATCAACGGGAATGGCTGCTACCACCTGCCGTAAGGCATCTTTCAGTGGGGTAAGGACAAGGACTGGGGATTTCCTCTATAGACCCGTGATTTTAGGTATCCCAACAACCAGAAATCACAGGCTGTGAGATCTGGAGATCTTGCATGTGTGCTTCATGTGTGCTATGCCTGCTCAGTAGGCGATTGGCGCCAAGCGTTGACCGTAGCAACTCCATCACTTGACGTGCTGTGTGGGGGTGGTATTCAATAATGTTTTTGTCTGATCATAATTTTGCGCTGCGTGAGCGATATGAATAAGTCACCTCCATGGTTTATCTGCAACAGTGCCCCCTAATGTCGAGATTTTGAACTATTTTTTTCATGCCATACAAATATATATATATATATATATATATATATATATATATATATATATATATGTATATATATATATATATACATATATATATATATATATATATATATATATATATATATACAGAGAGAGAGAGAGAGAGGGTGAATCAGAACTCATGGGCCAAACTTTAAGGGGTGACAAATCACATCTAATCAAGCAATTTTTGTCATACAAAGCGGGGTCATAACGCAAGAGGTGAACCGTTAGACATAGCTGACATTGAATGCAGTGACAACTGCGTCAGAACTAGCCAGGGTTTAAGCTGATCGTCTGATCCCTCCTGTCTCGACTTTTTCGTATGGGGCCATATGAAAAGTCTCATCTACGATAGCCTCATCGACTTCGACGAGGACCCTTTTGCTAGGATTGCTGCTGCTACCGGCGTTGTCCAAGATATGCAGGGTGTTTTTGCGAACATGCGCCGCTTGCTATTTTTGTCATACAAAGCAGGGTCGTAACGCAAGAGGTGAGCAGCTAGTTGGTAGCTTATGAAATGAGGAAATGATGACACTCTTGTGAAAAGAAGAAGCACAAAAATGACAGAGTAGGCACGAAGTACGTTTTACTGACAGAAATTGCAGAATGCATAGACAAAGTTACAGAAACTGCTCAAAAGTGCGACCACCAGAAGTATTTCAGGTTTCACACCTGCGATGTGAAACCTGAAATACTGCTGGTATTTGCTAACTGCTTTTGCTAACATGCGAGCGGCGCATGTTAGCAAAAACACTCGGCATAACTTGGGCAACGCCGGCAGCAACAGCAATCCTTGCAACAAGGTCCTCGTCGGAGTCGATGGGGTTACCGTAGATGAGATTTTTTATATGGCCCCATAAGAAAAAGTCGAGACAGGAGGGATCAGGTGATCAGTTTAAACCCCGGCTAGATCTGACACAGTCGTCACTCCGTTCAATGTCAGCGGCGTTTAGCGGTTCACCTCTTGCGTTACGACCTTGCTTTGTATGACAAAAATAATTGCTTGTTTAGATGTGATTTATCACCCTTAAAATTTGACTCATTAGTTCTGACTCACCCGTATCCCTTTATATAGCTATGTATCGGCTACTAGGAGTGTTGTCGTGGTGTCACAACCTCCCTGACAATCTTTGGTACATTGCTACTATATCCATCCTCTTTCTTTATGGTATGTTATATATATATATATATATATATGTGTGTGTGTATATATATTGAGGTGCACATTTTAATCGAAAAAGAATGGAGATCATACTTTATCTTAAATTATCTTAAACATGACCGTAATTATCGTAAATCGTGAAGCATTATAAACATACAATTACGTTGTGTGCCGCTTAAACTCACCTTACTTACCGAGTTCCTAGCACAGAATACATTAACATACTATCACAATTAATTGCACCAATTTAATTTTAAAATAAAATAATTTATTAAGAACATTTGATTAATTATTAAATTCATTACAACAATTATGATATTACTATTTGCGGAGGAGATTGCAAGTGTGAGACCGGCTGCGTTAAAATGCTTACACTGCATTTATGACCTTCTATAATTTTTATAGGAACACATACTTCCAATTTTGTCGTTGTGCATTGGCACAGTCACCTCACATTCTATTTCATCAGTGTACACCGTACTGTACCAACTCAAGGTGTGGTAAGTCGTCTCGTACGGAAGTCGATTGCTGAACATCAAATTGATATCATCATAACCTCATCGCCAGTCATTCAACTCGAAGTCTGGTACTCTGGTTACACTGCGACTCTTGTCTGTTCCAACTACTCTTGTCAAACTCGAACTCTCGAACTCTCTGCAGTTGAATTCTCTGCTGTTGATCTCTCTTATTGTTCTTCACATATCTCTAGTACTTTCCATATGTTGCAACATCTTTTTCGTCTGAGGTCTGACACGCCTCTTTGGCTAGGGCGCGGTAGCCCATTGGTTAGCGCGCTGGAGTTGCACTCGGAAGGCCCGAGTTCGATTCCAGCCAATGCCAAAAGTGCCGCCGTGTTCATGCGGAGTACGATCACGTTAAACATGTGGGTCTGAAAGTCCTTCCGAGAGGTTGGTGGTAGGGGAAGGAGGGTACGGTCCCCGTGGATGCCTCCCCCACTGGGTTCCGGTCTAAATTGGGTGGCACTTCCCGACCGTCCAATCAGTTACCTTACACCTTTCTGGTAGGTAGGACGGTCTGGGTTTCAACAACATCAACAACGCCTCTTTGGCTGGCCAACGGCCCTACCGTGCTGAAAACACCGGTTCTCGTTAGATCACCGAAGTCAAGCAGCATCGGGCGCGGTTAGTACTTGGGTGGGTGACCACCTGGGAACACCGCGTGTTGTTGGCACATTTTCGGGCGCGGTATCCCGGTGGTTTGCGCGCTGGATTTGCACGCTGCCACAACTGCCGCCGTGTTCATGCGGAGCACGATCACGTTAAACATGTGGGTCCGTAAATCCTTCTGAGAGGTTGGTGGTAGGGGAAGGAGGGTGCGGTCCCTGTGGATGCCTCCCCCACTGGGGTTCTGTCTAAATTAGGTGGCACTTCCCGGCCGTCCAAACGGTTACCTTACACCTTTCTGGTAGGTCGGACGGTCTGGGTCTCAACAACAACAACGCCTCTTTGGCTCCTTTCTGGTAGGTCGGAAGGTCTGAGTCTCAACAACAACAACATCTCTTTGGCTCTGATTGCCCGACTTTAGGGCAGTGCGACCAGACATCTTGAGTAATTGATTAACATCTTTATCCAATCTTATGTCTTCACTTTATCCCCCTATGATTATTGCCTACTTGACCTCTCGGGTCAGGGTGCAATAAAACTGGCATCTTTAAGTCAGATGCATTGTTTGATATTACAGACAATCATAAATATTCAACATAAAACTGTCTCCGCTTAATCTTGTTTCAAATCTGGTTTCACACATATTTCTCCGTTTGACATAAAAACAAAACAAAAAGAGAAGAAACACCAAAGTTCGTGTCACTTGCCAACTCTGTAATTAGCATTTTCCATTATGAAAGTTCATCGTAGAACTGAAGTTCAAGCAAAGTCTTGTTGTGAACTCAAAAGTTTTTTTATCATATTCTTATATCATATATATCAGTTATGTACTCATCAACATCATATCATGTCGAGCTTTAAAATCAAGCAAATTAAAATTTTGACTGACTTATGAAATTTTAAGTATATGCACATTCACTTGCCTAATGTTGCACACTCATATACAATTACTGACACTTTTAACAATTACATTTTTTTTTGCAAATTACACAACATTATTATTTTATTGTTTTTTATTGTTATTTTATTGTACACGTTATAGTTTTTTACATGATTAATTCATTATCTATTGATTTACAAAATTTTCAACTTTGACATTTCCACAAAATACATCATATGTGCTTAGCCTTTAACATCACAGCACAAAACCATTAACATTTTTTTAGCTTAACCACTTAAAAAGACTTTTAAACATTTCTATGGGATGGACAACATGCTCTCTCTCTGGCATTGTACTGGTACACAACCAATTTTTGACAGGAAGTGTTCATTGACAGGAAGTGTTCATAATATCTGACTCCCATTAATCGATTTCTTTTGTATCTCGTTCTCCCACTCGAAAAAATACGAGTTGGAGAAAAAAAATGCATCGCGACTTCGAAGAGTTTTCGCACGGGGTAGTTTTTGCACGTGGCATTCGAGATCGCGAGCTCAAGACTCACGACGGGATGCATGAACAAAACCCCGTACTAACAAGTATCGTAAATGTTGAATTGTCATAAATGTTGAATTAATGTACTTAAACATATTTTATATTTACCCCCATTGACTTTTTATTAATCTTTAATTTTGACACTTTTTTCTATTGTATGACTATGCTTACCGCAACACGTGGTATTGTAATTTCGTATTTGAATTTTATTTAGTGGGGTGCATATAGATAAGTTGTATTAACTACCAAAGTTACCTTTAAGTGCCTCACCTATCATTTAAAATTTGACTTGAAACAATACTCCTTTTATATAAATTTATGAACTATTTTAAATACCGTTAATTAACCTCTCAAATTTCTTATTGAGATTTTCTCTTATTCTCATTTCCAATTTAAATATCTTCCTTAAAATTTGCATAAATTAAATTTTTTTTTATTTTTAAAAATTTTTTAAATTTAATTTTTGGTTAAAATTTTTTTTTAAACTCTTACCTTAATATTTGCATAAATTTAAAATTTACCTTCGTACACAACCTTCGCGATGTGATTTTATTTATTTACCTATTTTATTATTTGAACATCCTATGACTTTAAAACATTTTAATTTATTTTTAACCGCGGATTTATTTATTTACTCAACCTTAGCTACAGCATTTATAATATTTATTTATTTATTTTATTTTTTAATAACTTTCAATACTTGACATTTTATGACAACTTTCATACCGTGCGGTGTTGAGGAGATGCAGAGAGAAGGGGAAGCGATGTAGAGAGAAGGATGGAGAGGTTGTGAGAGGGGGAGGAGAGGTTAGGAGAGGGGGGAAGAGGGGGGAAGAGTAGGAAGAGAGGTAGAGAGAGCGGGAGGAGAGGTAGAGAGAGGGGGAGGAGAGGTAGAGAGAGGGGGAGGAGAGTTAGAGCTTTTTTAAAACTTATTTAAAATCAATTCCTTGCATTTATTTTACTTATTTTAAAAATATATTTAACCTATCATCCTTGATTTTGAAATCACCTTTATTGCAACTTTTCACTAAGTGATTTGTTTACGTTTCGACATTACGCTAACGAGTTGAGTAGTTACTCTCCTGTATTTCACATACTTAATTACTACCGGTTTGCTTATCGTAGAGTTGAGTTGTATTCCTATGGTTGTTCTTTCACCTAGCAACGTTGATTCTCACGTTGTACACAACCTTCGCGATGTGATTTTATTTATTTACCTATTTTATTATTTGAGCATCCTATGATTTTAAAACATTTTTATTTATTTTTAACCGCGGATTTATTTATTTACTCAACCTTAGCTACAACATTTATAAAATTTATTTATTTATTTTATTTTTTAATAACTTTCAATACTTGACATGACATTTTATGACAACTTTCATAGAGTGCGGTGGGGAGGAGATCCAGAGTGAAGGGGAGGAGATATAGAGAGAAGGGGAGGAGAGGTTGGGAGAGGGGGGGGAGAGGTTGGTTGAGGGGGAGGAGAGGTTGGGAAAGGAGGAGAGAGGTTGGGAGAGGGGGAGGAGAGGTTGGGAGAGGGGAGGTGATGTAGAGAGAGATAGAGAGAGGATGGAGGAGAGAAAGAGAGCGAATGGAGGAGAGGTAGAGAGAGGATGGAGGAGGGGTCGATAGAGGGGGAGGAGAGGTAGATAGAGAAGGAGGAGAGGTAGATAGAGGGGGAGGAGAGGTAGAGCGAGAGAGGGGTGAGTTAGAGCGAGAGAGAGTTATAGGGAGAGAGGGAGAGTTAGAGAGAGAGGAGAGGTAGACAAAAGGGGAGGGGAGAGGTAGACAAAAGGGGAGGGGAGAGGTAGAGAGAGAGGGGGAAGATGTAGATAAAAGAGAGAGGGGAGAGGTAGAGAGAGACGGGGGAAGAGATAGATAACAGGGATAGGGGAGATGTAGACAGAGGGGAGATGTAGACAGAAGGGAGAGGGATGCGGAGAGGCAGACAGAAGGGAGAGGTAGATAGAAGGAAGAGGTAGAGAGATTTTTAGTCCGTTTTCTCAGTTGATAGATTACTTTTCTATGTATATTGTATAACTACGAACACTTTTATTTTATATTTAAGTTAACCGGAAAAGTATTGATCTTTCATGTATTTAGGGCAGATATTAAAAAAATGTTTTTCGTCAAATTAATACACAAATACTATACAGTTCTAATAATCTTTATGACTGCCGAAACCAAGAACATTTATTTTTTCCTCTATGGAGATGATTATTACGCCGACTGCCTAACTAGCTCGCACTGGTCTTCCGGCAATAAATCGATAAAGGACGTCATATTTTTTCAGTTAACAGATTTTTTTAGTTGCTGTTACCGATTTATTTATTTAAAACATGCGAAATGTTTGTCATTCATAAAAATATGTATTAATTATACTTGGAATTTCTGGATTTTCAGTATTATATTATAAATATGAATTCATCATCAAGATGATTTTAGCATTTAAAATGCAACATGACTGGAAATTTATCAATTTGAACCTGGAATTTCAAAAATGTACTTTTTAAAATCGCAAATGAAGTAAGTTCCCCAATATAAATTAAGTTAATGGAATATATAATTAGCTAATATTTAGAAATGTTGTCGATATTTGTGGAATACCAATACAGTGCCGATATTTGTGGAATACCAATGCATCAAAAACAAAAATTAAATCCTACTGGAAAATACTTTTTAAATCTCGATGGAAAACAAATTTTAAAATCCCGATTGAGTAATTGTTCTCGCAGCTGTTAGATTCCTGCCTGGCTTTGAACATTTATTTAAATAATGAATAGATATGAAGAATAGATAGTGCAAGAAAAGAACTTAACTGCTAGCGCGATTCTTTTTAGATGCGAAGATTTTCGATGTTGCAAACATCAATAAATAACTACAATTTGAAATTTTACCTACTGTCGTCTTTCGAACACAACATTTTTCTATTATAATACTTGTAATTAAAAACTGTGGACGTTTTAAAGAAATATTTACTTTTTAAATTAGTCAATATTTACTCTTGATATGTATGTAACCTCTGTACAAGCATTTAGTAAGATAGATACAAAGACAAATTATAAAAATAAGATACAGAGATACACAGGTAGATGCATAGATATATGCAGACAGGTACACAGATATATACATAGAAAAATACAATTACACAGATATATATATATATATATATATATATATAGACATATATACATATATATACATAGACAAATACACAGATATATACATAGACAGATACACACACATATATATATATATATATATAGACACAGGCACAGATATAGATAGACAGTTACACAGATATATACATAGAGATACACATATATATACATAGACATATTTTGAAACTAAGATATGTTAAATTTCAATTATAAACCTCTCGAACAAATTGAGAAATCGAAAGAAAATTGTAAGATTATTGCAAACATTAAACATCAACGTTGTACTGATTATTAAAGAGCTTGGAATCATATTGCATTTTCTTAGAATTTATTTAAGAAAATGGAGAAAAAATTATTACACATTATTATGGTAGCGACATGTGTTACCAAGAAGATATTTAATATGTAAGTGTTGATTAAGATAAAAACTGCATAATTTACAGGATAATATTGTTCCTTCGAGATTTAGGAACTTTAATGTAATTTAAAGTGAAAAATATCCTAAATAATTAATATACGTGCTAACATCAAATGAATGAATGCTCCATAATTTCAAGTAAAAGGAGACAATAATTTAATAGTTTTCTTAGCCGTTCTTGTGATATTAGATATTTTGGTTCTTCACTGGGTAAAGGAAATCTTTCGAGAAAATCAGGCATATTATATGAAATTTTATATACGAACCCATATAGATGTCTGCAGCTATCGCTCTGAGGTTCAACTTGTAAAAACATATTTTTTTAATTTCACAGATATTATTTTGAGTTTTGAAACGTAAGATTATTTTATCATTACAAACATTTTGTAACAATTTCACAGGAATCGGAAGTAAAATTTTGTAAATGCTGACTATCCTCTGTATGTAAAGGAACTTTTTTAAAGAGATTTTCGTTAGGCAAATTGTGTTCAGATAATGAGGTACTTTGCCGTTATTCTTTCAGATTTCGGTTTTAAAATGTATTTTTAAAGTTAAGTTTCAAAGCATATGTCAGCTTTTATTTATAAATCTGTCGGTTGAATTCATAATGTGTCTTATTAATTTGTGCTTCTTTTAATAATTTTATGTTGTCATAGTTTCTAATAAAGCTAACAAAATTATACTGTTTAGCTTGAGCTGGCAAAGACCGTATATCCGAATTGCATGCGCTCTGTATGCTTATTTAAGATTTATGACGTGCACATAGCATGTTAATTATTTTTTACTTTAAACGGCGTATCGTTAAAGCGTTATTTAAATTTTCAAGGATTCACTGTATATTCTGGTGTAATTTTAATCAAAAGTTTGGAACTTAAATCTTGGGTTACGCCGATTATTCGTGCCAGTAAAGTAATAAATAATCATAAAATTCAGTTTTTAAGACTAAATATTTTACAAAAAATAAAGTATAGATATAAATAGTAAGCAATAAAAATTTTCAGTGGGAAGTAAATATTCTAGGTAATTCATTAGTTTTCTTACAGTTGTTGAGGAATCGTCTTATTCATTTTTAAACAATTATAAATCTCGTAATTAAACGGCATGAAGGTTTCATTATTTGACTGATGATATTTAACTGTAAATTTTATTAATCAACGAGGCAGGGAGCTAAGATGTGGAACCTTTGCTCGGTCTCTTCCAAAACTTTGCTTTTTCTAGCTATAAGTGGGAAGCATTGATGATACGTTATCGCCTAGTTGGAATCAAACTCGGTGCCAAAATTAGTGGTTTCATTACTCTTCTTTAGTTGGGGTTTCACAGAATTTTGCATTGTTTGTCGGATTTTGCTTTTCAACAAAAGTTGTTTTCCTTTGGGAATATAGATTGATTATGCAGTGCAAAGAGCATGAACAGAAATTATATTTTGACGAATATATCTAATAAGTTTTAAGGATTGCACATAAGGCAAAAATCTATTCATACAGCATTTTATTAAATTCTCAAAAACTTTTTGATCTATTCGATGTATGATTTTTGGTCTTTCTAAAATTGAAATAAATAATCGTATAAAATCAGACAGTTTCTCGTCTGAAATCACTAATATAATTTTAAACATTCTAAGCCGCTTAACTTCTGTACACGACCCACAAGTCATGAAATAACTTCCATCTCAAAAGTTGCGTAATTACTTGGAAATATTTAAATCCAAGTCTAATACTTGAATTTAAATTAACGAGTAAGGGCTTTGATGTTGCTCCAACCGTTAGAGTAAACATCATTACTTAAAAACATATTCCTCAAAATTTATGAAAACCACCTCTAGTTTAATAGCTAATAGCTGTGACAGCGAAATGTTTCTGGAATACACGTACATATTATACTGAAATACTTAAACTTTAATTAAAAATTAATTTTGTGATTTCAAGAAATATTTCATAGTTTTACGAAATTATGGATGGAAAACTGTTATGGTGTAAATTTGTTTATTCCATCAAAATATTATTTCTGTTTACCAATGCTATTCAAAGAAGTCGTTGGTTTACATTTGCATATTAAAAATTTTTGATGATTAATGCATTTTTATGTAGCATTTCACTGAAGATTTTCACAGATTCATTTTAATTAGTGCATTACATTACTATCAATGGCATGCTATAGATAAACTGTAATATAAAACATTACACTGGACCTATTAAAAATTTCAAATATACTGTTACGAATGTATCCTCTGGAATCGTGGGTGTGCACGTTGGATACAAGAATGAGTCCTAATTTCTGGTTAAGTAACAAGTTTATTCACAAGCACAGCATAAACATGAGCAATATACAGTCAAATCGCACCTAAATGCTCCACTAATTTCACAAAATAACTGATATTAATCTCAAAACATTGACAAAAGTAGTATCACAAAACAGCAGCTACTATTCGCGAAACATTGACAAAAAACACAGTTCAATATAGCTCATATCATGTCAACTGAACTCCAACGAAGTTATGATTCCTTTTATAGTCCATTTCTTCTAGACTAATCATTCAATCGTTATTCCGCGGCCCTTCTAAAACCTTCAGCAAGTCCCCAAAATTTCGATAAATCGCCAACTCTGGCAACTATTGTCGAACTTCTGGTAACCCTACTTTCACATCATGCTCACATCATGAACTGCTCACATTAAGATGTTTTCTCCGTCAGGTCTTTGAAAGAGACGAAAGAAAAGACAGTAGTGAGGGAATATTACACTTTTGCAACAATATGGAATTATTGTCAACTTGGTAATATTTTTCAAGAGCCAATAAGTTGATGATATTGCTCAAAATCAACAAATTATTGCTAAAAGTGTCGTCAAACGTAATGTAGAGCAAGAGATATTGCCTTTTCTTGTATATAATATAGTTGTTGTAATAATGAAACATCTAATTATAAGACGATATTAATAAATTGGATTCTGGCTATTTGGTTATTGAATTTCTATCTTTTGACTGGTTTTGCTGTTATTAATGCTCTTTACAAAGAACCAGAGAGGCTAAATCGTAGTAACAATATCCACTTGGTGTGTTTTGGTAGACGACAAAATAGGCAATCCAATTTCTTGTTTATTTTCACCACCCTATATTATACGCTTGTTTTTTGCTGAAGGAAGACCATAACCATTAAAATGGCTTATGAATAGTATAACTGAGTGTCAAATTTAGCTCACACAGTAATAATACTGAGATAGTGGAATTAAAAATTGCTTTAAAAATTGGATGCTAATAAAAATATTTCAGAAAACTGGAGCATTTTCTGAAAGTTTTAATACATATTTGAAGATAATATTTGAAACAATAACAAGCAAAATATAGCTTTTAATCGGCAACAAATATTTTAGATTTTCAGTTACTATAATAAATGAGAAGATATCAAAAGAAGTACAACCGTTACGTAAAATTTCACCCCACTTGAGATCGACTATCTCCCCATTCATTAAAACAACTTGAATTTCAGCGCAAGTTTCCATGTTCAAACTAACTCTAAAATGTCAAATGGACGAACAAAATCTGTCTGAACAACTCTTAGTTTCCCAAACACAATGTCGAGCCGAAGATTGATGGATGAAAATTGTACGTTGTTATGAACTTAAACAACCCCCAAAGGGGTAATAAAGTTTGGCTGCGTGAAACTAATTTGAAAGGGTTCAAAATGTAAATGCCGATATATGTGAAGTTTGCTAAGCTCTAAAGCGTATTGTTTGAAATGCTTTCATTTGTTTTCGCATGTTCTGTTTTTGTTTCTTCTTTCCATTAACAAGTATTTCTCACTACGCTTTAATCTATTATCTTGTCGAAAAGTCTGTCAGATTATGTTTTATCTATGCAGGTAAGTATACCACTCTGTCTTATCCGAGAATAACACACTTGCTGAGTCGTATAATGTGTCAAAATAAACGTACGAGTCAGGTAAATCCGAAACACAATTAATAAACAAAACGTTAATAGTGCATACTCAATAAAATCGCATATAGGAATAATTTCAAAGTTAAAATCAAGTTACCACTGCAGGTAGCAGCGTTTGTGATCCATTCGTCTGCATGGTATATTTGATACTTGCAATAGGAATTAGAAAACTGCTATGTGCCCCAATTTTGCAAAACCTCTTTAGATACTGAGAAAAGCAACGGCCCTCAAATCTCTTAAACAATTGAGCTTGAGGTTATAATTGCCAACTGCATACTCACAGAGATCGCCAGTCGGGTGCTCGGATGCGTTGACTATGAGCACGCCCACTATGGCTATCCAAGCCATGATACACGTGGATACACATCAGCAGTGAAGAGTAACCAGTATTATTGATTCGAAATTGCTATTATTTGATCTTCCTGTCGTGTTAGAATAAAAACCTTTTACCTGTACGCATACTTCTCTATGCCTTTGTAAAATGTTTTGCAAGATCTTTTTAATAAGACGTCGTCCGAATAACTTGCTTTCATAGTACGAAGGATTCACATGCATAAAGAAAAAAAAGCAAATTATTACTGTTTGATAACTTATGTTGTAGAACAGGTAAATAGACCATCTCCGAGTTCCTTTTTTATATATATATCGGCGGCATCTATTTTGTTAGTGGTTTTTTACCTTTGGTTTTGTAAACATACAAAATATCTGTGATTTCCGATAATCAGCTTCGAAATATATGGTCCCGTTGCTCATAATTGAAAAATAATTACAGATTTATCCTTCTTTTGGCACATATGAAACCAATGCTACATCGTATTGAAATTCATATAATGACGGAAATGGCACTTTGTCACGTCATAAATAAAATTTAGAAGAAATATATGACTTACATTTAAAGTCAAAAAGTTGTAACAAGTGCTAACTTTATCTTCAACGATTTTTTAATGACAGGTTGTGCACCATTTAGTTTCATTACGGCTGAAGTAGGAAATTAGTGATTGTTTATCTTACCGTTATATTGGATATTTCAAGCTTCTCATCTAAAATGCCTTCTATGAATACGGAATCAGATTCGTCTGTTACTTCAGCAAGATTGAAAGTGGTATCTTTCAATTCGTCCTTACTTTCTTCATCAATCTGACTACTGGGCTTTTGTAAATGTTTTCTTCATATTCGTCTGTTACTTGAGCAAGATCGAAAGTGGTATCTTTCAATTCGTCCTTACTTTCTTCATCAATCTGATCACTGGGCTTTTGTAAATGTTTTCTCCAGATTCGTCTGTTATTTGAGCAAGATCGAAAGTGGTATCTTTCAATTCATTCTCACGTTCTTCATCAATTTGATCACTTTGCTTTTGTAAATGCTTTTTTCAGATTCGTCTGTTACTTTAGCAAGATTGGAAGTGGTATCTTTCAATTCGTTCCCACTTCCTTCATCAATATGATCATTGAGTTTTTGTAACTGTTTTTGTATATCTTCATCAGTCAAGCCACGCTTGCAAGACGCCGTATTTGCCATTAAAGGGAGGAAAATTGGGGTAGAAGAGTATGTATAGTCACGTCTGAGTAGGTCAAATGCGGTATCTATTGAGCAATACTCTATTCATTACTCCATGTGCCGCCAATTCCAAAAAGTTTGCAGTGATGTCCTTGCATTTCTATGAATGTTGACGAAATGTGTCAATAAGATCCAAACAGGTAAATTGTCACATGTTTATGTAATAAAAACTCCACAGATTTATAAACTGATTTTAAAAAATATACATGTCTTAGATGAATGCATGGAATATAAATGTCTTGAGTTATAATCTGAGTAAAATAACCTGCAAAAATCACTAAAATACGTCGACTTGACCTATGCAGAATATAAAGGTGAAAATCTTTAGCACTTAAGTGCCACAGTTTTGTAAATCTCTGTTGAGCTTTGTCTTCTATAAATTCGATTGTATGATTGACTTTTTCACTCATCGCAGAAAGCAATTTTTAGTCATATAGCAAGTCTTCCCACTAATGGCATTTGATGCTGAAATGTTTAAAAAAAAGCAAAATCCTTAAGCAGTACTATTTCAAGCTTTGGAATGCTTTGTATTCACAGATTATTACAATACATAATGAGATAAATATATTTTTCGTCTTTTCTGGTATAAATAGACAAAAAAGAAATAAAAATACAACACACTCAATTTTTCTTTCATTATACTACACCAAACTAGAAAAGTTCTAATCGTGTTAATGTCTATCACTTGTATCTTGGGCTGTCACTAGTTTGTTGCACATTTTATGCTCTGGTTTTATGTATCACATGATTTGGAAATGGAATTGAACATATAAGGTTTTCTATTATTTCGGTATCAATAACGAAGCGTTTGATTTATTGCATCTTAGCTGATATCATGTAATGAGGAATTTCATTTGTTCTGGAATGTAAATGTTTCTAGAAAATTATTTTTGTTTGTACAGATAACATTAGATAGATTGTAACAATTAAATATTTACGATCATTCATATATTAAGCTTGTTACTTTATCTGTATATGTAGAATTCCCAGGAAATTTCTTGTGCACCGAAATAACTTTGAAATAAGGGGCACATACCGAACACATTAAGTTTAGGTATAGTAAAATGACTAGGTCGCATCGAATAAACATTGATTGCAGTGCTTTCAGCGGAAAATTCAAGACGTACAGAACTCGACAACAAAGCGAAATGGAAGAAAAATTCCAATTACAAAGTTGCAGCGAATTGTCTAATTACGGACGAGGAAATAAAAGTTCTTTCTCCATTCTTAACCGTTCCCGACAAAGTAAAAATCAACATTTACCTGAATTTTGTGATCCCCTTTGCTCTAAAATCACAAGAGATAAGAAAATGAGATTTTACATATATATGAGTAAAACTGCATATAGATGTGCTCAACTACAATTTCAAAAATCTGATGTGGACAGCACATGACATTCCTTGTATAATGTAATGAATTTACTACTTTTACAGTAAAAAAAATCTGATGTGGACAGCACATGACTTACTTTCCTTAAATAATGCAATGGATTTACTACTTTCACAGTAAAAAAAATAGGTTATTCTTATAGTAGATACTTATATTCTTCCTAAGATATTGAATTTTCGTCAATTAGCCGTCATTTTCAATGATTTAGCCAATGAAGATCATTGATTTAGCCAATCAATGATTTTCAATGATTTTTATCCATTTGGTGAGTTTTATGTTAATTTAGCAACATTTAAAAAAGTCACCAAATTGACGACATTCCGCCAAATTCTTCGCCAAAATCTCGCCAAGCGTTATTTACGGAGAAATAAGTTATCCTTATAGATAAATGACTATTGGCGTTCAAATACAAAAGTATTATTAAAAGTAACTTTTTTCATGAATGGAACGAGCTAAATCCAAGAGAATGATGTCACCAAATTTATTGCATGATATTACATATGAAAAGTGAACATGTTTCTCAATAGGTAATATTTTATTTTACTTTATATGATTTGTTGATAATTTTTTTTTAAAAATGTGCAATATCTCAAGAACGGTTCATGCTAGCGTTCTAAAGTTTACGTGAATGGTTTTCTAATGAAAAATTACATAAGAAATGTCTATTTGCGTAACTTTATTAGAGAATTTGATTTTTTAATGATTTTTTCAAAATTTCACTCGAAAATTTAGGGGGTTCTGAACATCCGATTGATTTTATTATTTTGATTTTATTGTGTCTGCCAAATTTTGATTTTATTGTCTCTGCGAAATTTTGATTTCACTGTGTCTGTCAAATTTTGGTTTAAGTCACCATATTTGATAGAAGAACTGAAACTTCTGATAAATATGAAAATTTGTGAGAGCTAGTCATTACGTTATTTACGGTCATTAAATTACTCATTACGGTTATTTAAAATTTGATGTGATAAATTTCTGTAATTTTACTTGAGTAGTGGTGGAATACTCAACAGGACGAATATTAAAATTTAACTCTGTTAGTCGTCTTTAAAGTTTAGGTTCAGAAGTGGAAATTTCAATGTAAAAAACAAACTGTTCTATCTTTAACGCATTGATACACAACAATGGCTAGTGAAAAATAACACAGATTAATAATGTCTTGTCTCATCAAGTCTACCTGTCAGAAAATTCAAAATTTAAAATTCTACTCATTTTCGTTTATAAGAAATAGGGGATGAAAAATCTACTTAATGGATCGTGCGAAATGTATCCGTCAGAGCCTTCAACATTGTACATTAAATTTTTAAGCAGAGATTAGTTCATTGGTGGATCAATTTTCTCGACTTTTTTCGGGAACTTCTATGTGCAACATACCCACGCATCTCCTAAAAACATATTCAAACTTTAAGCACGGTTTCACCAAAATATTTACCATGCATGTATTTGTAATCGCTTAAAATGCTAGTTCATAAAATACTCCGTTCATATTTATATCCATTCGTAAAATCTATTTTAAAGCTTGCAAAAGATATTCTGTACGTGTGTAACTTTGTTTTGTAATACACAACACTTAAAAGGGTTGAATCTTGTTCACTTAACACAATTTTTGGAAATAGCTAAGTATATTGCAGTATTACATTTTTTTAAGTACACAACACCTAAAATGGTTGAACATACACACACACACACTTAGACCGGCCATTCAATTTGCTGCTCCAAGTCTTCGGACGAGCCGGATGGTCTGGGCTTTCGACACACACACTTAGAATGGTCAAATCATATTCACTTAACACAATTTTTGAAAATAGCTAAGTATAATGCAGTATGACATTCTTGTTTTTAAAATACACAACACATAAAATGGTTGAATCTTGTTCATTATTATAAAATCCGCTTAAGACAATTTTTTTAAATGCCTAACCGTAATTGAGTATTAAATTCGTTTTAAAAACATATGCAAAAAAAAATTCGTAGTGTTAGAATTCGCAATATAAAATCCACTTAACACAATTTTTGTGTTCACTGGAAATCCGTAATTTAACATTACATTCTGTTTTGAAACACACCGAAAAAAACAATTGGTAACACGCCGAAAAATGAATAAGTATCCCTTTATAAAATACATTCCCTGTTGCAAAATATAGCTCAAAACACTATTCAATCTGTTCTGAGCTCATCCTCGAAAATATTCTATCTCCCGTTTACTTTGACAAGCATCTCTTCGCCGATAACAATCTACGGGACAAGTATGCTGTGGCGTAGTGGATAAGACACTATCCTTGTAATCGAGCAGCTCCGAGTTCGAGTCCCGTATCTGACAAGCAGAAATTGAATTCTTTTGGAAATTAAAAAAAAGATGCCGCTAGAAGGCAGCACTTCATCAATTTTCGTCAGAGGGCTCTTTAACTACGTCATCAACTTCGTTATCAAAGGTCATCTCCAAGGTTATCAATCGGTGATTGCGACATCCTGTTTACAAATCCCTCCGCTCAAAGGTCATCTCCAAGGTTATCTATCCGTCATTGGCACATCATGTTTACAAGTCCCTCCGCTCAAAGGTCATCCTTCGGAGGGCTCTTTCGCAATTCCTCCCCTCTTTGTGCAATGCACTCCGACCAAAGTTCCTTCCCTCCCTCCGAGGCCTCTTTCGCAATACGTTGGTCTAAAGACCCTCCGAGAGGCATCCGGTGCTACACCACCTCATCGAACTCCCTCCCAAAAGAGGAACCTTCCTCCTGGAGGGAGAGGGGGTGAATACGTTGGTCTGAAGACTCTCCGAGAGGCGTCCGGTGCTGCACCACCTCACCAAACTTCCTCCCAAAAGAGGAACCTTCCTCCCGGAGGCATCGGCACCACCCCCCAATTTGGACTGGTACGCCGCTTTCTTTACTACTCTTGTAGTTTTTTGCACATGTTTAGTATTTGTCTTTTTGATGTATTAAAATTAATGTTCCATAGTTATATGCAGAAGTAATAATTGTTTTGTTAATATTGTAGATCTGGGTATAGAATTAATGGATTCAAAAATAAATTAAAAGGTAAAATAAATTTGAGAAAGCAGAAATATTCTTTATTGTGTTCTAATTTGCTTTAACATAATTGTTTTCTGCAAAACTAATCTATATAAATATATGAAAACTTCTCTGTCTAATGTATGTGAGTGAGTTTGTCTCATCATCGCGGGAGAACGACGGCTGCACCGAATTTCATAAAATTTTTTAGGTAGCTGTGAAATAACCCCACTTAAAATTTAGTCTACGTTTCGAGTTTCTAGACTCAGGGGTTGTTGCGGTATTATTAAAAAACTCTCAATATTAAACTTCCCATAGAAATAGCATTATGCTGACTATATATTTTTTACTAGTTTATTTGAAGAAAGCGATATCAATTTGCTTAGCAACGGATTTAAGATCAATGTGTTTATGCGGCAGATGATTGTTATAAAATCTTTCCGATTTAAATAAAAATGAAATGTATTTAAAATAAATTTTTATCGAAATTGCAATTTTATCTAGATTATATCGACCTTCCGGTTTAAATATTACAGGGATTATTGATACTTTCAATAAATTATGTCATCTGTTTTATTTTGGTAAATATTTTTGAAACTCGTATATTGTAGAACAGGTAATCTTCAACTAATACACTTGTACATCTTCTAATCAACGAGAATATAAGTAGTACGGGTATATCGTCCCATACAATTTCTGCGCATTCAATTTTGCATATACTGGAATCAATTACAACCTTCAGGGTAAAAGATTACGGTTATCATTAATATTTTCAATTTATTGCGTCATCTGTCTAATTTTGGCAAATATTTTTAAAAATTATATATTGTAGTGCAGGTAATCTTCTACTAATACACGGGCATATCTTCTAACCTACGAGAATATAATTAGTTCAGGTATATCTTTTCGTACAATTTTAGCTATTTCAATTTGGCATATATTGATTCAATTCTATATTTAAAAAAAATTCATTTACAAATTGGACCAGTATGTTTTATTCTTCAGATCTGCCTGTGAAGATAATTTTGAATAGAGAGAACAGATATTCTTAAACTTCTTTTTGGGAGCATTAATTAAAAATTTTTAATAGAATGCTGTGAACAACAATGCCATTTAGAATAATATAAGGATTTGTGCATTACAGTGAATTTCAAGTTTCTTTATAACGAATATCCCGCATGAAGAGCGGCTATCTTGTTAATAGTTTAAATATATATTGTTTAATTCAATACGAATCTTTCGACATAGAAATACATTCAAATTCAGTGGCATTTATCTTGCCCAAGCTCTACCTGAATTGCTTATTCAAAAGATTTTGGTGTTTTCCCATCATGTAGTTTTAACTCTTTCACTTTATTTCCAACTTATGAAATTTACACATTATTATTAAGTTACTGAAATCTCCTGAGTGCGATAAGTAACTTTAAACAAAAATTAACTGATATGAATATTTAATTTATGAATCATTTTTTAAATCACGTCATTACTTTAGTGTATAAAGTTATAGTATTTTATTTTAAATGCAACGATAGACACAGAACGAATTGAAATAATACTTAGATAGATGATCGGATACTATCGATCGATATGCGTTTTAGTCTCAAAATAAAATGTATATCATTTTTTAAATCACTTCGTTATTTTAGTGGATAAATTTACAATATTTTGCTTTAAGCACAGATATATACAGAACACATTGAAATATTCCCAAAATAGAATATGATCGATTACGAAAGCGAGGACATGAATGATTTGCAATAAATCAATAACTATCTCAGTCAACTCACTCCTTTTCACCAACTCACTCGTTTTATCTATTGGTTCATGGAACGAAATGAATCGATTTATTCATTCTACCACTCTATCAATGTGTACTCTCTTGTATTTTATGTTCTGTTGAGTATTAAAAATTTAAGTACTGCCACGGAGAGTTTTGCCATGTATTTTACGATGTAACAATGCTAATAATATTTGAACATTTTTTTAACACTTTCCAACATAGTTGTGAAGCGTTTATGATTTTGTACATTCATGCTGTCTGTTTGTCTGTCCGCTCGTACGATAACTTCGGTAAAAATGACTTTATCAAAGGGATGTTTTTGTATGTTGTCGAGACGGTCTGTGGAATATATGGAAAAGAAAATGAATAATTTCACCCAATTGAAATTACGAATTAAATATTTACATTAAACTATTTTAGGACACCTTTAAGTGTAACGTACGGTAAATTGCAGATAAAAACGTCCAACCATTCCAATTTAATCAAAGAATAGCAGTGCTATCGTCACAATTCATCGTAACTAGATCCTGCTGACAGTTGTATGTATTTATAAGCGCTCTTATTCAAGTTTAACACATGTGAGATTATAAATGAGAAATTCAGCGTGTCACCAAAGCTAAAATAATTGGCTTCTCTTTGCGTGATTCCCCATTGTAATTGTAATCTACTATGCAGTACATTTGAAAATGCCTTAAAGTCTTAAATACTACGGACTTATATTTAAAATAGTTTAGAAGATTTTTTTTTATAAAATTTAAACAGATTTTTATTAAACTGGGGGCTCCGATACGCTCGCCAACTCCATAACTCGCTTTACGAGTCGGGAAGCTTCGCCTCCAACTCGCCAACGTTCTTTGAGCTAGCTTCGCAAGCACTTGAGCTAGCTTCGCAAGCACTTGAGCTAGCTTCGCAAGCACTGTTACGCAGGCCTAATGCGCCCATTGGGGTAGACGTAATATGCCCGTTGGCCTCTGCTCCCTGCTCTCTACGATCGCCACACCCCGTAACTCGCTTTGCAATTCGGGAGGCTTCGCCTCCGACTCTCTTACGTTCGCTGAGCACACCTCGCGAGCATTTTAGTGCTACCTGCTATGCAGGCATATTACGCCCATTGGAGACCGTCACTTATTAATTGACATTCACTATCCCTGGAAGTCGCTTTGTGAGCTATTTCAATCCGTCCGACTCACACGACCACTTACGTGTCCTGTGTTCGCTGACGATTCCATTGCTTGCTCGCTAAGCTCTCCAGCACCCGTGACTCGCTTCGCCTACTACTCGTTAACGCCCGCTGAGTTCGTTTCGCGGACACTTTAGTGTCACCTACTATGCAGTCGTTATATGCCCGTAGGACTTCAATCCCTGGTTACTGTGCTTGCTGAGCTCGCTTTGCGAGCACTTTAGTGCCACCTGGTACACAGGCGTCATACTCAAGTTGAGACAGGCGCAATATGTCCGTTGGGCTCTGCGCTGTCTCGCAACACTCGTTAGTGCTTGCTTCGAGAACATTTTAGTGCCACCTGCTACGCAGTCGTAATACGCCCGTTGGAGACCGTCCTTCTTCTTCCTTGACCCAGATCGTCCGACCTACCCGAAAGTGTAAGGTATCGCTTTGGATGGTCAGGAAGTGTCACTCAATTTAGAGCAGAACCCAGTGGGAGAGGCATCCACAGGGACCGTATCCTCCTCCCTCTACCACCAGCCTCTCGGAAAGACATACGGATCCATATGTTTAACGTGATCGACTCCGCGTGAACGTTGTGACAGTTTGGGCAGTGGCGGGAATAAAAATTCGGGTCGTTTGAGTGCAATACCCGAACGCTAACCACTGGGCTGTTGCGCCGGGGACAGTCCCTTATTAGCTGACATTCATCAGCTCTGGAACTCGCTTCGCGAGCTATTTCAACCCGTCCGGCTCACACGACCGCCTAGGTGTCGTGTGCTCGCTGACGTTTTAACCCCTTGTTCGCTACGCTCGCCAGCATCCACGACTCGCTAGAGCCCGCCGATCTCCCTTCGTGAGAATTTTAGTGTCGCCTGCTATGCAGTCATATTACGCCTGTTGGTGACCGTCAGTCGACAAATGACATTCTCCAGTCCCGGAGCTCGCTTTGAGAACTCTTTCACTCCGACTGGCGCACACGACCTTCTACGTGTCCTGTGCTCGCTAAAGCTCGTAAAACTCCATGATTCCACTTTCCATTTCGTCCGTTTATTAATCGGAGCTCACCGCAGGCCTGTTGCACCTGTTGATACTTCGCCCCCATATTAGTTGACGCTCACCATAACTTGTTTTGCGAAGAATTTCACCAAGCTTCAGCTCCTAGATCACTACATTCGCTGGAGTTGGGATTCTTCGTCTCCTACTTTCTGGCTCTCGCTGAGCCTGTATCGCAATCTATGTCGTGCTGCCTGCTTTTAAGAACGATTGCGTATTGTATTACGAACAAATGGTGAAATTTCATAACTGTATGTTTTGCCGTTTGTTCGTAATACAGTGACAAAATGTCGTGTTATGCTTTCATTATAGAGAGATTTACAGCAATGAAACATATAATTGTTGTGAAATATAATAATTAAATTGTTATGTTCATGACAACAATAGTTTCAAAAATAAAAAGTAAAATTTTGCATAATAAAGTGGATAAAAATTTGAATTATTCATAAACTAAATTGAAATTTGAAAAAGGGCTCCGTCCTGCAATAATTCAACTATGTAGATACATGCTACCAAAAATTCCAGTTCTTGCTATTGCTCGTGCGTCCAGAACATAAACTCGCAGTTTAAAAACTCGTCCTTTGACTTTGGCATTAAATATTTCCTAAACTAAATTTTAAATCGAGAAACGGTTTATATCAGCGTGTTCCCCTGATATTTCTCTATACATGTGTCGTGACGGTCATTTTGATAATACACAATTTTTTTTTACTTTATATATTTTTATGTACTTATTTAATATTTCATTTGTAAATATCACCATCAATTATGTGTCAATATAATAACTTATATATGAAAATCAATTATTTCTATTCATTTCAGTTTACCATAATACAATATTTTTCATTTACCATACTTATTACATGTACTCTTTTTCTTAATCTTTCTTATTATCATAAACAATTCACAGCTCATTTATTTTACTCAATAATTTACGTGATCAAAAGGGACCTTTATTTTATATTATCATATATTTTTTTTCCATGAAAACTCAAATTTACTATTTTGGTCCAACAACTCGAGTCTGTCTGTCATACAGAACTCAAAACTATTTGTGTGCTCTCTTGGCTACACAACCACAAAACTTTTTCACACGGAATTATTTTTATTTTCTCACGTAATTATTTTTATTTTTAAACTCATCATATTTATCAAATCTTATATGTCAAAATTAGTTGTTATAAAACACAGGGTGTAAAATCAAATCATTAAACTATTTAATATTTCAGTATTTAATATCTTAGTATTATTTAAAATTCAAATACTTAATTTAAGCATTTATAATCAATTTACAAAATTTTTCGATCAAATCTCAAGAACAACCCTCACTTCCAGTTCAAAATTTCAAATCCGTTTTTAACCATCTAACATTCCATGAGACTCGGACTCTGCAAACCCCAAATTTTCATTCTTATTTTTTTTTTCATTTGGGAAAAGGGCTCAATGAGCTCGTCGAAGTAAACATTTTTGCAGCGAATCTCCTCACATAACTCAAACAAAAATTCGAAACCGAAACGAGAAGAATTCTCAAAATCAAAAACGAAAGTTCTTTCAAAACAAATATTTACATTTAACTTTCTTATATATCAAATTTAATTTTCAACTTAATTAATGTCAAGTTCTTAATTTAATCAATTTATTAATTCTTAATTTTCACAAATTTTTCAAAGTTTGGAACATTTCTTAAAACATTTTTACTGTCAGCTACTTCATATGTATTATTACTTTATATCACTCTATTATACACCCCTCAACAAGTCATAATAAATAAACAAATATAGAATTTTTCCGTTCCGTGCAACTTTTGCACCATTTTTTTTTCTTTCAAAACTGGCTATGTGCCACTCTGCACATACCAACAACCAATACTTTATATTTTTCACTTCACACTATTTTTCAACACATATTTTTTTCACATTAAATGAACTAAATTTATTCTATATTTCAGATGTTATTTCAATAACACAAGTCATATTCATGTAGTCACAATCTGGTAGTCATAATCAAGGATTGTCATTTCAATGCAGGTGTACTTTCGATTAGATTCAAGTTAAGCAATTAATATTTCAAATATCACAAATTTTATTTTATTTTATTTTTCGAATGAAATTTCAGAAGACGGCCTCCATTCTCGGCCCAAATTTTCAATCTCACATTTTAAAACAAAACTAAACACACGGAGTTTCAAAACTTGCCAACCCAATTTTTTTCTCTTTTTTTTTTTTTTCTTATTGGGAAAATTGCTCAACAGAGCTCGAAGATAAAATTACAGCAAATTCTTAAATCTCACACATTAATACTCTCAAAATTCAGATCAAAAACAGAAGAATTCCACAAAATTTCAAATCGAAACCATTTCTCACTTTAGAATTTTATACCATTTAAATTCAATTTTTAAAGTAATTCTTTAATTAAATTTTCACTTTTAACAGCTTTATATATAATTATAGTTAGTAATTTTCATTTATCATAAAAATTTTCAGATTCTAAACAATTTTCCAAAACTGTATTCTTAACCATTTTTATCGTACACCAAGCATTTTCGTTTTACACCATGCCACTTTTCACCAAGATTTCACACATTTTAAATTAATTTTCTGTATAAATACTTTTTTACAATAATTTCATAAATAATGCATACAAATTTTCAATACAAAAGTGTGCAACTCTCAAAACCAAAACTCAAACCATACCACAGTCCAGTTTCACCAAAAATTTTCAAAACTCCATACAACAAAATTTTAAAAAACACAGGTGCTCGAGAGGGAAGGTCAAAGGCACCAATTGTCATAGCGGGTTCCGAGGGCATTTCGCAACGGATTCCCGCCAGACACGGCTGACCGAGAAAGTCTAACCTTCTCCAAATTTCATACCCAGGTTCGAAACACACCTCCCGTCAGTTGGAGGATTCCAACTGATGACCTGTGAAGGAAAACCCAACCAAAAACCAAGGTAAACAGAAACCAAACCTTTACCTCAGGAACTCCACCAAGCTGAAAAATACATAATCAACACAAATAAAGACTCAATTTAATTTCTAATCTTCATTTATTCAAATATTTAGGAAAAAGGAGTTAGCATTCAATTTCAGAAATATACTAGAATTAAAACCACTGGACCGTTTCCATCCAAAAATCATCGGCTCTTTGCCGGCATTAAAATATCTATTCAAAGAATTATTAATTCCAAATTTTACATATAACAGATACACTTATTAAAACATTGGTATGGTCAAGGAGAGGAATCACACACTCGAGGAACGCTTAATTATCAATTTAATTCAATTTAACTAATTTACTTCAAAGCATTATTTTTCTATTAAATCAGCTCTTGAGGAATCTTGAGATCAATCATCAGGCGGGTCACTTCACCGGAACACAAGACGGTCGAGGCAGCAGCCTCCAATTGAAAGTTCGCTTACCTCCATATCAGGAAGGACTCATAAGGATCGAAGACCGAACATCCGTCAGAGTTCCCTCGGGGAAAAACTTCCCCCGACCAAGGAGAGGCGGCAGGACGGTTCGAAGGGTTCGAGCAACGTCCCGCACAGGGATCTGCTTCATCACGATCTTCTTTCACATCGGTCTCCAGGCAACCGGAACAGGAGGTTCCCGGTCAGTCAACGGCGGCAGCAGGCGAAGAGGCTCGGTACCAACGAAGTCGAAGACCCAATCACCGAGGTGGCGATGGTAGCGGCGGTGGCATCTCCCCCGACCCTCACGACACGGTAACTCAACCTGGGGGCAAAGTCCCGCGTCGACGTGAGTTCGAAGATGTTTCCAGGGAGAGAGCCCCGAGTCCAGAATTACTCAGCTTAAATATATTCCAGATGGATCCAGAACCCGTCCAATCAAAAATATCAAGGGCTCACAACTTCTCCTTTCTTCCAATACAAAACTTCACTGCTTTCAAACACATCCAGGGATCCGCCCCCTTCAACCGACGAATTTCAAGGCACGTGTATAACCACACGAAATCCAGCAGAAGATTGCATCACCCAACAAAGCGAAAAAACATGGAGACAACTGTCTCCACCCGCAAGCAAGTGCGACCTTGAGCGACGTACGTTGTTCCTCGAGTGTGAGAGAAATTATTATAGCATGAAAATGGCCACAATCCGAAACAGATTCAGATATATTTAAATAAGATAAAATGACGAGAGGGTTCCAGGACACAAATTAATTAAATAGGAGTTTAAAAGTACTGAAGTTATGTAATTTACAAAGGAGTGACGAATTCCGTCACGACACATGCACCAAATTTCATATTTTGGTATACTATAGATATTGCGCTAATTGACAGAGAATCTTAAGAAACGCGAAATTTGTCAAACAGCGGCGGCGGCAGAAGCAGCGGGGGAGTCAGCTACTTTTTTATAAAATAGAGAGATAATTAATAAATTTTGCGTTTTCTATTTATTCTCGAATAATTTTGAGTGAAAGACAAATGTATTTTTGATAAAATTAAAGTTACAAATTTCGCTAAAGTCAAACTGGCTGTTGAATTAAATTTAGATTAAATAGAGAGATATTTACATTTCAATTTTCTAATTTCGTGTTGTATTAAATTATCATATTGAAAAGACTAATCAATTATATTTATCTGCCAAAAACAATCAACACAATCAGCATGATACACAACTAAGTATTAAAACCGAAATTTATGGATTTAAATTAATTGAAAACATGATATATAATTCAAGTTTGATTTCATTTGCAGTTGTTGCATAAGATTGTTTTAGAAAATTTAGTTTATATTCCTTCAAAATATGTATTACTTTTCCTATATGTATAGGAAATGTACCGCGACGTGATCGAAAATTCGAATTTGAGTTTTCGACAGACGACCACACTTCAAGCATCCCTGGACTCGAATTCAACATTTTAAAGGTAATGCCTCTCTCTCTCTGTGTGTGTGTATGCGTGTGTGTGTGAATGTTTATGCATGTGTGCATGTAAGTGAGAATATGTGAATGTGATATCTCGCGTACGAATATATCGTTTCGAGCGTAATTTGATGCAATTATTACAATCGGTGAATGTTAGAACCTCATTGATTTTAAACGCGATCGAATATTCAAAAGATCCCAAAATTTTTAAATGAATTTTCGCATAAATAATTAAAAAAGCAGCACTTTTAATAGGGATAAATAAATAGTCCTGTCCAACGTAATTTATCGGTAGAGATCAAATCATATAAATTTTAGAACGCCAGCATAAACCGTTCTAGAGTTATTCCACTTTTAAAAACAAATTTATCAGAAAATCACATAACATTAAAAAAAAATAGTAAGTATCGGCCAATATGCTCACATTCCACATGCAATATTACACGACTAATCTGTTAATATCATCCTTGTGGATCCAGTTCATTGCATTCACAAGAGAAGACGTAATATGTACAAGTTTTGTATTTTGGCGCTAAATATTTTGTATTTTGGCGCCATTTATTTCACGGAATATTAATTAATAGTTAGTTGCGTTTTGATGAAGATTTTGCAAGTGAGTAAGTTACTCGTAAGTTACTCGTCAAATGAATAAGTTACCCGTAAGTGACGAATAGAACACAATTTCAATTTAGGTGGTGTTAATTTAATGCAAAACTCGCTCTGCTGGGGATGTTGAACACTAATAATTCGCTGTGAAGAAAGAAAATTTATTGCATTTGTAAAGAAAGTCATGCGCTGTGCATATTAGATTACTTCCCTTGCGTTTATTATCCATTAATTTGTGTTTTATTGTATAAAATCGTCATGAAATAAATAATCAAATTATGCACGTTTAGAGTTTTAAATTACTTCTCTTTCTCATTTGGTGAATTTTTGAATGACATTATCTCGGTTAACTAAATTGTGTATTTTTATGCCCAAAATCATCTTGAATAAATTATCAAATCACAAACATTTAAATTTTTAAACTAATGATCTTTATCATTTGGGTCATTTGGGTCATTTTTAAATAACGTCATCTCGACTAATTTTCTAAAGAGTAAAATATTTTCGGAATGGTTCATCCAAGCATAATCGGCATATTCATGTTATATTCGGCACATTAATTAAAATGACACAAACAAATATTTGCTCAAGAGATAGTATTCTTATTCTTACCTACAGTTCGTAAAGCCTTATCGCAGTGAGAACATTTTATTTTTCAAAAATGACCTTACTGAAAAGACTTAAGCCTACTCTAAGGCAAATATGAAATCACAGTGACGCCAGGATGTGTGATGTGCACAGAAACCGAGTTAAGCGTTACATAATTTTTTATTAACTTAACTGAAGGTCGCCTTGATTGAATAATATAAACTATATAAAAGTTCCTATTTGGAATCTATATAGCACATACAAATTACCTTTAAATTCAACTACGAAACAGTGGTTAAAATTGAAAAATATCCTAATCGCTCAACTCAAGTTGAACGTAACAAAAATTGTAATATACATTCACAGTGACCATACTCTCGTTCCCCTGCCCCCAAGCTCTGGGATGGGTTTTCGGACCCACGAATTAAAAAAGTGTCCGTACTCCACGTAAACAGTGATAGTTTGGCCGATCCGGAAATCGAACTCGGTTTCTCCCGAGTACAAGACCCGTGCTTTAACCACTGGGCTATCCCGCCCCCGAACATGCGGTCCTTTATAAAACAATACTTTTTACGGGAAGGCGCGTTTGTTTATCTAAAATTAAAAAAATCAAAACTAAATTTTACTTTTCCTAAGGGTGTCCAATACCTCCGGAAGTAATCAATATTTGGATATAAGAACACATCAGGATTTTGCGTATTTTAAAACACATCAGAGTTTTGCGTATTTTAAAACACATCAGGATTTTGCGTATTTTTTTTATCTAACTTCTGTTGTTGGAAGTTGTTTCTTACAGACTGTTTGGTCAATGGATTTAACAATTACTTAAGTAAAGTTTATCTACGGCAGCTCTTAAATTAATTACTTAATATTGTTTCTAAAGCTGCATTAATCAATTCCATCCATTATAATTTTTAAGATTAACACATTGAGAATTAATTTCCGGTGACGTTTATGTCATTCTAAGTTAAGTTAGGAATTGAGTAAAATGGATGACTGACAATATCTAGTCTCTGACTTATTTACTAACATAAACTTAATTTTTTGGAACAAAATAAAATATTCCAATAAGGCTGAGTCTGTGTGATAAGCTAGACATATCAGATGGAAATAATAATTTTAATTATTTTCATAGAATATGTGGATATGGAGAATTCGTTTACTGCCAGTGTAATTAATAATGGCTGATGTCTGTCTGTCAATTAACTTTTCTATAAATTTGCCTGTAAGGAAAGCTTGGTGAAAAATTGGTGACTTTGTCGACAAAGCTGATGACTTTTTATAATGTCGCCAAACTGATGAAAATGACACTAAATTAACGAAAATGCCGCCAAACTGATAAAATTTAAAATCAAAATATTAGTAGGATTTTGATTTTACATTTTAGAAATGAACTGGAATTCAAACTAATTTACAACCAGATGGAATATAAATTATGTTCAATTGGGTCTGTCTGTCTGCCCGTTTGTCCTATTTACAGCAAAATTTGATGACCTTGGTGACAAACTTGCCGACATTTGCAAATATCGACAAATTGATAAGACATCCGAAATTGACAAAAATGCTGCCAAACTGTTGAATTTTCAGTAATTCAACAGTTCGTGGGATAGCTAAGTTTTCTTAAAGCAGTTTAGGAAAGCGTAAATTAATTACGTCAGTTCAAATTAACGAAAGTTACAGTTCAATATAGCTCGTATCTTGACAACTACTTTCCAACGGCATGATGACTCCTTTTATAGTTTCTCTATAGAAACTTCTGGAATTCTCCATATCGCATAGAATATTGGTTATTTCGCGATCTATCTCGAAACTTCGGGAAGTCGCCAAATGCGCCAAATTGGCGATACATCGGCAAATCTGGAAACCCCATCTCCAAACTTCGAAATTCTGACAACCCTACGTTCACGTCATACGAAAGCCTTAACGCGTGGTTTTTCCGTCTGGTCTTCGAAAGAGACGAAAATAAGGTGGAGGGGGTGGGGACGAGACACCGAAGTGTTCTATAAGTTCCCCACAATATGCTCCAAATTGAGTAATTATCGCAGTTATAATCAGCCATTATGGTGATAATCACTCATGAGAACTGTAACTTGTCGTATCGACATTTTGTTTGCGCGGCTCAAAAGTTCATTTCTCGAGCCATTTCCGTGTTTTCGGGCTGTCCTCGTAGAGAAACATGGGTTTTTCGAGTTTCGTCCGGCGAGCATACGATTTTCTTATTTTGGTTCATTTTCTTGGCGCTCTGAATGTCTGAGTATAACGTGGGTGTGCGGCAAGTAGAGAAAGGTCAGAAATGCAGTAATGGATTATCCAATGGGATTAGATCTTGAGGAAAGATATTAACGAAAGTAACGGTAGTGGTAGGGCTTTTCCCCGGAGTTTGGAGAGCATTGAAGAAGCCGATGGAGTGGTCTAAAGTGATGAAATAAAGGATTGGGCGTAATGCCTAAAACTGCTTGGATTATTTTTGATTCAATGATTTGACCATCTTGGATCTAATCCAGGGGATGCCTCCTGATTTAAAAATTCTTAGTTCCTTTTCTAAAGTTTCCTTTTTATTTTAGGGGAAGATTTTCGTACTGGTTGATTCGGACGTGGGCGACTCTCTTTGATGGCTATTTGAGTATTCGGTTGGTCAGACCGTTGGCTTGCTCCTCTAAATTATTGGACGACCGGATCGGTTATCTAAATTTATTAAGCAGTCGGAATTATAATATGTATGCCTTCTATGACTATCAGAATGAAAGGTAATTTATCTGATATATGAACTGAGCCAAAATCTAAATTCTAAATCGTAGAATTTTACCGAACTGGACATAAAATAAATGAGTCATATTCTATGAGAATAAATTACTGTGTCTTGAAGTATTGGTAAATAAGGAAATTTATATGGATGCATATTGATTAATATTTGTTATTATGAGATTGAATAATGTGTTAATGGCTCAGAAATCTTGCATAAAGAAATTAATACTGATAAACTGTATATTATTATCTTATTATGACTGAAGATTTTTTTTCTAATGGCCAGGCACTGACTCTTTCACCTTTGCCTATACATCGGACGGAACTGTGAACCTCTTAGCTATCATATGACGTTGCCCTAGCGCACCATTGGGAGTGGGAACACATTGCGCCCAATAACACAAACATCCATGCCAGAAGTGGGACTCGAACCCACAACCCGGCGGTCGAACGAGTACGAGGAAATGCTTGCCTTTTGACCGTTCGACCACCGCGTCGGCTTATCACTGAATATCATTATATATATTTCATATTATTACCTTGAATAAAATCGTGTTTAAGAGATATAAATTTGCCATTATTTTCCACGTGTTGCTTGAATATGTTTTTAACTGCGTGCTTTGCATCTGAACATCCAGGTTTCACTGGTCAGTGATGTTTTACCTGGGTCATCTATTCTTCCATTGGAGGAGGTAAGTGTTGGTTATAAGTGAAGAAAAAAATCCACTGTACTTTGCTCATTAATTTCATGGCTAAATGTACTTGTTAATTACTGTCACTTCCCCTCCTATAAAATTATCTGTTAAATCACTGTTACCGGTAGGTCCCGTATGACATTCGATAAAAACCCCTGGAAAAATCGTATTTTCAGAAAATGTTCTGAAGAGAGGGTGATCCACATCAAAACGGTCGCATGGTTAAATGATAGAAAATCATGCTTTACTCTAAGAGAGAGACTTCAAATTTGGTGTATGGGTAAGTCGTTTAAAAGGAAGAAAGTGTGCAATTTCAGATTTGCAATATTTCCTACTTAAGAAAGTGTCGCATACCGGAATGTTCGATTTGCCGAAGAAATGAGAAACGCCTCCATCAAATTTTGATAGAGGCTTGAAATTTGGTATATGGGCTAATCATTTAAAGTAAACACTCAAGATTAACAGAGTTCCTCGGAAACGTTCAATTAAGGCGGTTGTAAAGGTTCCACTGCTAAGTTACGCTGTGCGGGTGGTATTATAAAGGTTTTTACATGACTTAAGTTCCATTAATGATCTACAACATTTAATAAACACATACTTTATTCCAGCTAACTTAGCTAATAACTCAATACACAATTACATGGACAGAATATTTATAAGCTAGCACTATCATATCTATACCTCGACCTAATCTTAACCTTTCTTACTGAATTGAATTAGCAATACTAATCAACTATTAAATCATAGCTATCTATACTCACAATATTGTAAAGACCAACACCGTCGCTGCGTGCTTGATATTGAGTTCGGGTCTTAAATACCCTGATATAAACTAGCCAATAATTGTAATGACGTGTATATATTCCGGCGTAGCTTAAACTAGTGACGTTGACAGAGAGGAGAGTGTTGGGAATCATGCACTCCATTGGGTAAACAATTTTATTGGATCTCTATACAGGGTGTCCCCAAAGTATTGAAACGCTCTTTAATTCTTTACCTGTTAGAGATAAGTAAGCAATGTAAATTGCAAAAATGTTGAAAATAAGGTAGAAAATCAGAATACGTTGATGAAATAGTCCTCCGATTCATTTTCAAAAAGTTATACTTTTTAAATTTTTATACGACCCCCTTAGATAAATTTGGTCAATCAGAAAATTTTTATTTTTAATGTAACAAGATCATTAAAAATACCGCATATTTGTATCTTTAAAATTGAATGACTTATATTTAATTGAAAATTGAACATTGTGAATGGGGACCATATATCAAATTAGAAATGTAAATTTGTGACATCACAAAAAAGATAAAACACTATGATAATACATAGGATATCCAACCGCTTAGTGAGTACAACTGCCTTATATGATCTCTGTCTGTGTAATGCGTTATTTAGATGCATTTGTGATAAAAAATTTTGACACATATTAACGTATTTTTGATTTAAACAATTTCTATTGTCAATTTGTTTATGATCCTTATTTTCACTGATAAAACAGCCTTTCACATGGTACGGAAAAGTGGCATAAGTCAAATCTGTTCCTTTATCATAATTCAGTTGATTTTAAACATACAGATACGCTTTTTTTTTAATAATCTTCTTGCATTAAAAAAATTCTAATTGACCAAAGTTGTCTAAGGGGTCGTATAAAAATTTAAAATTTGTAACTTTTTGAAATTAATGGAAGGACTATTTCATCAACGTAGTCTTATTTTCTACCTTACTTTTAACATTTTTGCAATTTACATTGCCCACTTATCTCCAACAGGTAAAGAATTAAAGCGTGTTTCAATCTTTTTGGGGCACCCTGTATACATATATATATAGTTCGCTCCTATCACGAAAGAAAATACTTTGGGTTTTGGCCACTTCTCCCCATTTGTCGGTAGTGCTTGGCGATACATGTGGCGAACTTGGTTACTCATTTAGTAAAGTAACTGAGTGACTCAGTTTCATAAAATATCGTCAATTTGGCAATGTTTCGCTCCAGATTGACGAAGATATCGTTACAATCGCAAAAATGATACTAAATTAACGAAAATGACACTAATTTGATGAATTAATTGATAAAATACTTTTATATATGGATTGTATTGCTTAAAAGTCATGTGATGCCCACATCAGATTTTCTTGTATGAGTTCAACATCAAGGATTCTTGTGTCTGTGAAATAATAAAGAAATAACCGAAGGTTTAGAGATTTTAATTGAATATGTCGATTTTGATATTCGATTAAGGCTTCAGCTTTTATAGAAAGGAAAATTTTCATTAAATGTAATATTTTTAGAAAGCGTTGATGGAATCTAAAATATTTTGTGTCGCATAGTTTCTATGGTCAGATTGATTAATTAGTGTATCATTATAGAAAACTTTTAATTTCATTACTTGTTTATAATCCATGCAGCACAGTCTTTCAAGTTTATAATTAAATATTGAAACAGAAATATTTTAGTTTATGGAAGAGGATAAATATAAAATGTTACAGGGTTGAATTATATTTTTAAAATTAATGATGTAAATGTTTTTATTATAAAAAGTTTGTTTGAATAAAATTAGAATAACTTTGCTGAATGCAGCATAGAATTAAAAATTGAAGGTCTCGACCAGTTACGAAGATAAACACAGCCTCCTTCTTCAGGACATACAAGAAGCGCAATCTCCACTCCTCAGATAAAGATCGGCGACTGATTGACTGAAAGATCGGCGACTGATTGACTGAAAGATCGGCGACTGATTGACTGAAAGATCGGCGACTGATTGACTGAAAGATCGGCGACTGATTGACTGAAAGATCGGCGGGTTAACACAATTGCGCTTGGGAAGGTCTTCCGTCAAGCCTCAACCTGTAAGCTACAGGCGAAAGGTTCTGTCATTGTCTACTCTTAACAACTTTTCATGTCCGTCTTTCACAATATAGAGATTGCAAGATGGCTGTTGTCTGCTGTACAATAACGTCAAGCTAAATTTTATTGTTTCTTGTGCAAGGCGACTTAAAGCGTGTAATATTCTCAAGTCTTTAATTTAAAAATATTTTCTAGCAAAGACTACAAATTTAGTAAACTGTATTTGAAAACGCCATTAACCTTTTACTTACGGGTGGGACAGCGTCAATCCCAATTGGAAAACCTCTCAAAAAGACAGGTGTTTGACATACTCTATCCCAAACAGTTCGATCCCCCTTTGCGGACATTGGCGTCCACTTTGAGACGTCATAAAGTCCACCATCAGTGGCGATGTTAATGAAATGAGTTTTTATACAGCCCGAAATCGCGAATACAAAATCTTCATATGGAAATATGGAAAGTTAGATAAACAAATACTAAAAATGTGGGCAGCACTTGACATTCCCTGCAGACTCATATTCACGTTTTTTTTTTATTTCTTCAATAATTCATTAATGCACAAAATAACATCCATTGCACAAAATAACATCCATAATTAACACAATTGCACAAAATAACATCCATAATTAACGCAATTGTTTAATTGCACAAAATAACATCCATAATTATTTAAAATTACACTGAATTTGTACTTTTAATTCAGTTTTCGTTTTCATTGGGTAACTGGACTCATTTTCAAAGTTGACGTAGCGGAAATGTGAGGAAACTAAAATATCTTGAGAACGACTAGTCTTAGAATAATGAAGTTGGTCTTATTATTTTTATCGTTAAAAATTACATATAAAGCAAGAATTTAATCGATGCATTTGAGCGTACGTAGCCTATTTTTTCAGATTTTGACGATTTTTGAGAGACATTTCACACAAAAGGGCAGTTTCTTCTTTTCCGAATCGTACCAACATCTAATCAACACCAGGGTATCCCACAAGTGACGTAGCAATCAAATTTTGTGAATTTCGGTCTATTAGTTTTTAGTTAGAGCAGATAAAGATAACTTTCGCTTACCATTTTGAAAATAAAATCAGGTTTTGCTTTCCCGAATTGTACCAAACTCTAATCAGCACCAGAGTCTCACAAAAGATACTCACTTACCAAATTTTATGAAATTCGGTCAATTAGTTTTTCAGTTAGAGCAGATACAAAATCTGTACAGACAGACAGACAGACACACACACAGGCGTCACGCTAAAAATAGTTATTTCATGTTCTAGAGGTCCCAAAATGCATAGATCCGTCGAAAACTCGAGTTGCGATTTTCGGTAGGATTCCAATACTTTCCCGATACGTTACCATGTATTGCAGAGAAAGTAAAAGTACTGTAAATTACAAACAAGTACATAAATAAATCAAGCCAACAATACTTTAAATTTACAAAATACGTATACTCATGTTTGTCATTAATAGGGTCTTTAAATACAGTTTACTAAATTTGTAGTCTTTGCTAGAAAATATTTTTAAAATATTTGTAGACATGTATATCTTATAAATATTTAATTCAAATTTTGATTATATCATAATATTAATTCTATTACAGGAAAAATAAAACAAAATTATATCTATAAATAAAATAATTCTTGAACATTCATGACAGTCTCTCTTATTAAATCATGTATTTTAATACTTCCAAACCCCCACTTCTAATGTAATTTTTAATTAAGAGAATGGAATAAAGTAAGTTAAATATAATTAATGGTGAAAAACTCTTGCCTCGGATCATATTTCCTTCATGTAAAGTTGGAAAACCATGCATAAAATAATTCAAGTACCTTCAACTAAAAGATTACCTTAACTGAGGGGAAAATTAATTCTAAATCATCATCAATTACGACATTCATTATTAATGTGTTTGGACTGTCGTTTCGCATTACAGAAACCATAACTTCATTAACATACCTTTTGTTCATACTTTATAAACTGTTCCGAGGTTCGGAAATAAATATAAAAAATGTTGAAGTTATTGCATTTCACGAAAAAGTGTTTTATCTTTGGGGTTTCTTATAAGAGCTATTGCATATGAAAGAAAAGCGGAATGTATAATTTTCAACTTGACACCCCACACCGATTGTTTAAAAAAATTAGTTGTTTATTACATTTATTTTTAATTCAACGATTATCCATTAGCAGAAAAAATATAAGCTAGATAATTATACGGATTATATGAAAAGGTATTTCAATATCATCGCTATATTTATTATGTGCTTTAATATAGAGCCATATCAGACGACTGTCACTTTAGAATCGAAGAAATTAGACATTCTGTTAAATTAAAAATCAAAGTTATTACATTGCAGTAGGTTCCCGCACATTGTCGTGTGCACGATAATCAAATAGCAGATTCGGCTAAATTGTCATCCACAATGGGACTAGTTCCACGGCCGAAAGTCACCCTTTCTAGATGTCTCAGTAAGATCAAAAGAGAGGTTCGTGAACTCTGGTGTAATTCTTAGAATAAAATTGGGATGAATCGTCACCTTTTTCGTTTCCACATGGATCCAAATGATCTTAATTGTTTTAGAATGGTTGCCACTCTATATTCCCTAGAATGTTTGCCACTTTTTCTGCTAAGGCTAGGATAGGTCACATAGTCAGATCTACTTGAATAGCTTTCACATAGCTGACTCCAACATGTGCCTTGTTTTCTATGTTTAAGAGCAAATGCTGGAACGAATATTGTTCATCTGAACAGGGGAGAAATTTTTAGAACTGTATTAACAAAATTCTTTGTTTCTTTGTCTATTTTTATTTGTCTCGTCTAATGTACAGGTGCGGAAAAAAAAAACCCACCCTCTGTTAATCGAACATCGTTCATCGTAGAGAAAATTGAAAGATACCATTCGATTAGGAATAACAACCCTTACAAATTAATGTGCATAAAATTTGCATAACGGGCCGTCTTCATATCTAAACGCGCACAAACTTTGAAATTTTCAATGGCAACACCCAATTTTGACATCACCCACAAGTTCTAGACCCCCAAATTTGTCCAAATTGAAGTTTTCACGACGTTTCTATCTTTGTAGATATTCAATACTCAGGAACGTGCAATTTTCGGGGATCAGCTCCATTTTGAAAACCGCAATTTGAAGGGCGATATTTCGTTGATTGACCACAGCACTGTTGTAAATTATTGAACCACCCTCCTGACATTCAGCATTATGGCTTACCTCACAGCTAAGGCTCCTCTATATACTAGCTGTGAGTAGAGGAGCTCTACTCACAGCCACAGGGTCACAGGTTCGATTTTTATCTTTTTATCACGACGTTTCTATCTTTGTAGATATTCAATACTCAGGAACGTGCAATTTTCGGGGATCAGCTCCATTTTGAAAACCGCAATTTGAAGGGCGATATTTCGTTGATTGACCACAGCACTGTTGTAAATTATTGAACCACCCTCCTGACATTCAGCATTATGGCTTACCTCACAGCTAAGGCTCCTCTATATACTAGCTGTGAGTAGAGGAGCTCTACTCACAGCCACAGGGTCACAGGTTCGATTTTTATTAAAACTTTTTATTAAAACTGACAAAGTTTTTATTGAAACTGGGTAAAAATAAATGCCCGTTTTCTTAAATAAAGATTAACTTACAATTAATATAACTTTTTCAAATTAGTCATTTTTTTAAACTAATATACAACCTCTAAAATTATCATGATGCTGAATATTTAAACATTTCGAAAGAACTAGAGGGAGGAAACACCTGGAATTTTACATAAACATATAAAAAGTCTTTGTAAATCGATTTTTATCAAAACATGTCCAGGTTTGTATTCATATTTTTTCGATTATTAATTTCATAATTAATATTTCATACAAATTATTATTTCCACAAAAATAAAAATCACGTAAATGTGTTTGGGTTGTTTAGTAGCAACGTCATACAAATAATCAGCGTTAGTAGATAATTATTACAGAAGATATGAATAGAAGTCTTGGAAACTAATTTAACATTAGGAGCTCAAAATTTTACATACTTACAACTCAGAAATGCTTCACCCAAATGACATGAAATTTGGTATCACAGGTTAAATTTTGCTCTAGATTCGAACTATATTGTCAAACTTGGGTGTTGCCATTGAAAATTTCAAAGTTTGTGCGCGTTTAGATATGAAGACGGCCCCCTATGCAAATTTTACGCACATTAATTCGAAGAGGATGTTATTCCTAATAGAATGGTATCTTTCAATTTTCTCTACGATGAACAATGCTCGATTAACAGAGGGTGGGGTGTCTTTTTCCCACAGCTGTACATTTTATGTGCTTTGCATTTTTAGTCTATAGAAGACATAGTGAAATTGGTGACTAATGCGTCGTACTCAAGTTTCAAGTTGTATTTTATATATAGTCATATAAATACTTCGAAAGAAATTATATAATAAATGTTTCAAAAGATTGAAAATTTATAATTTACATTAATATTTTGTAGCTCAAATGAATATACTTGTCAAATTTTAAAATAAGGTAGTTAAAAACTAAATTTCAGGCGGTATTCTGGATAAAAGAAATACATTTTCTTGCGTTATTCCCTTTTAATATACTATATAATTTCCTTTAGAATTTTAAAATGGATAATTCATAATTTCATTAACTTTAAATCAATATATCTTGTGTTACGTACAAAATATTTTATCAAGAAAATTGCAGAATATATGCTTATTTTAATTCAAGGCCAAAGATCAAATCGATTTATCTTGAAACAAGAAAGATCAATCATGCTTAAAGCATTGATTATGAAACACTTTCCAACAGCAATGCAATTTTATTTAAACATGTCTAAAATGCAATACATTCCTCGGTAATATTTTAAAACTTCTCACAATACTACATTGATTTATTATATTTGAAAACTTAAACCTTCATCGAAAAAAATGAACTTCATTCAAATGACGGCATTGAATTATAAATTGCCTGGTTTAAACATCTCTAAAATGAGTTATATTACTCGATAATAATTTTAGAATTATCATGATACCACGATAATTTACTATATTTAAAAACTTCATCGAAAACAACTGAAATTCATTCAAATGATGTCATAGAAAAAATAATACGCCTGGCTCTCTCTAAAAAAGCAGCATTTCATTCATAAATAATTTCCCATTCATGTCATTCATCACAATACTATAAAAATTTATTTTATTTAAAAATTAAGAGCATGGAGCTACAAGTAATTTAACTCTATGCTTAAAACTTCATCGCAAAAAATCGTCCTTCTCTCGGTAAAGTCCATGAATATTTCTTTCATATCAGCTATGCAGACTCCATGAGCTAAATTCTTTTGCGTTAAAAAAATACAGCAATTTCTATACAACTCATCCTACATATTTTGCTGTTTACATTTTACATAAGTGAAAAATAGGCCTCGTTGTAGAAATAATCAAATTTGGATGAGCATTTAAACTCATATATATTGTAATTGCGTTGATTTAGTATGTAGATGCACAGAATTTAAACCAAAATAAAGTGGTTTTAGGACGGATACAACACTCAATATGAAATAAAAAGAACTTTAAAAATCACGATTTTGAGACAAGATGGATGCCATATATCATTTTGAGGTGGATCACGTGATACGTTCATATCATGGTCACGTGATCGTTTCATATAAAAGGTGTTATTATTAATTTAATTTTTATTTAAAAAACTACTGAATATATTTTGCTGAATTTTTTTCTTATATATTTTATGGAACAATTTGAATATTACCTAAAAATTTCGAAGCAATTTGTGAATTTGAAATCCGCTTAAAAAATGTTTGAAAAATTAGGTCCCATAGGGCTCAATGTATTTCATTTTATCTACCCGGGTTCAATCCAAAACTAATTGGGTGATATTATTCATTTATATTCCCATAGGTCCTACAGACCGTCTGAACGACATACTAAAATTTCATTTTGATTAAGTCATTTTTACGGCAGTTATCGTGCTAACGGACAGACAGACAGACAGACAGACAGAATGAACAAAGTCATAAACACTTTTCAACTTTGTTGTAAAGTGTTAATAAAAATGATCATTAACAGAATCATGTTTTATATCTATGAAATAGCATACATTAAACTACAAAATAATCTGTAGTTAAATATAAGCACTAAAATGACAAGCACCTATGTAATGTAAATTTTTAATGAAGTGTTGAAAATAATTAATAATATATCTGAAAGTTCTAAATTTCGTATATTTGTACAAATTTCGATTGGCTATAAAACAGCCCAGTTTAAAAATATCGGCGACGGTCAGGTTGAGGGCTATGTTCAAATGCAATAAATTATGAAAATTATTACATTTAATAATAATTATTAATTAATACTTTTAATAATTACTACTGTTATTTATTAGCACCTACTGCGAGGTAAGAATGATGATGTTCATTTCATGGAGAGTTGGAAAATTGCGCACATAGCAAGTGTAGGTGTAATCAGTGTAGGTTTCATTTCTATTTCTCACTTTTGACGACGTTACAATATTTTATATGTATAAATATATACTATGTAGCGTAAAAATAATAAAAAATGATTGATTGAAACTGAAACAACTTTTTTACTTAGTATGAAAATATTTTTCAACTCTCAAAAAGTCAAATACAACGGTATTTGCAAACATTTAAGAATCAAGATGGAAGAAAGAAAATATATCATTCTCAGATGGTCTCTAATTAAGAAATTCTTGACTAAAACCAATAACGGTTGTTGGTTTAACGGTTTAAAATTCATTAGCTTTGCAGCATTTTATTAAAGCTTTATTTATTTTGATATTATTCTAATGTTTCATGCAAGACGCAGAATTACGAAAAATATTTACTTAAATATTATTAAATTTATAATCACCCTTTCATGTTTACTTTAGTATATACATATGAAAACTTTCCTTAGACTTTCTACCAAGTAAAAGAAGTCCATTAAGATACTTTAGTGCATGTTTGCATAACAGAATAGTTTGCCAAAAATTGGGAGCATTAACTAGACTTTGAAGATTTGTTCCATATTCCGTAATATATATATATATATATACAATTTAAGAACTAAAGAGAATGCATGTAGTCCAGACTTGATGACCAAACTTTATGGTTTACAGCAAATGGTGGTTCGTGTCATAAGAATTTGCAAAAATGAAATCATTAGAACCATTTATTAAAAACATGAGAATTTAAAAAAAAACAAAAAAACATTTAAATCGAAAAGACAATAAAAAAAGAACTAATAATGCACAAAAAATAAAATATAGATTTTGAATAAAATATTGAAAGTATAAAAGTTAAAATGAAATTAAAGCGTTTATATTAAATCAATTTTCAATTGTTGTAGATCACGAGAAAAGCTAAATTGTTCTTCTGTATTGAACAATATCGTAAAAGCATATGGAAAACTTCAGAAATAGACTACTTTATTGCTTCATATAAGTATGATGATTGGTTGTAAAGAAAACTACTAGAGAAGAAAACTACTAGAGAAGAAAACTATGGATTGAAGTTTTTTTGATAATTATGGAGGTGCTACATTAAATTACTTATTTTCCTTATTAATCGGAGTAACACAGATTTGGTTAATCCAGAAATCGAATCTATTGATATCTGGCTGCTTTATATTGAATAACATTGTATGCTGAGAGTAAAAAATAATGTAGCAAAATTATGTCTCGCATTATAAAACTAAAGTTAAAAAAATGTAAAATAAAAATAAGAAAATAATTTAATTTAAAAAAAATATAACGTCAAAAGAAAAAGTGCAACGTAAAAGAAAAAATGCAATTTTGTTACAGTTTTCAAACCTGTAAGGCTCCGTCTCTGCTTTTTGTGTTGACCAACACTTGTTCCCGGTATGCGCATTTTAAAAAGCAAAAGCAATAAACGCAATTTTTCTTAACATTAAAAATAGTATTTCTTTAAGGTTTGCTTCCGCTTGTTAAATGTCTCGGTTTTATTTATTTAAATAAGAACTCTATAATAAATATATCCTACTTGTATTTACTATATGATATTTATTTTTTTTCGTAAATTTGATGCCATTAATTAAACAATATAAAAAACAAAAATTTTTGGAATTGTTTAAAATCAAATTTATTTTTCGTTTCGTAACATATTTGGAACAGACTGTTGAAGCGCTTTATCATTAAAATTTTATTGAGTGAATAAAATTTGAAAAAAAAAAGTAAAATAAAAAGTTTTATGAAAATATCGACCAAATTTCAAGATTTATCAAAAGAAATGGTGCATTTTACACCAAATGAAGCCAGCTTGTCAAAATGTCAAATTTCTGTATGAGTACATGTTCCAAAACTGCCTGTGACTATATTTATATTAAATGGGTTGCTTAGATGACTCTTTCTTACCCTATTCCTTTTTTTTATCTATCTGTATTATTTTATATCTAAGTATTCTTATACTTCCATTTTTATTCATATACATATCTGCACCTCTTCCTATCAATTCTGCGACAGAATATTGCCCCCATTTAAGATAAAGTTTTTTTTATCATAGACTTTCACACAACATGACACACATTTGCTATTTTATTTACAATACTTTCTTGAGCATAGACTGATATTATTTGTAATTTTATTATATACGCAGCCAGAGAGCTCTTACTAATAAAATTACACATTTGTTCATTTAATTACCAATTTCTAAAGTTTAAAGTTAAAAGTTTTGATACCGGTTCTGTCATTATGCTCTGTCAATATCGACGATTAAAAGTTACTTCCTTTCATCCTGAAAATTCATTTCCTGTCCTAACCCTTCTTTATTTAGATCAATTTATTATGCATAGATTTTTCAGAGATCTTCAGCGATCTTTCAGGGATCAGAGAGAGGGCAGTAAGCCCACTACAATCATTTAGAGAACTTTTGTGCATAAAAGATATTGGTTTGTTTAATCATCAATTTTTAAAGAAGTTTTGATCCAGGTTGCGCACAATGTTACAAACGATGTCACAATATTGCAATCCATTTTAGCGATTATCAGTTACAAGAACTTTCACAACTTCCTTGTACACCCACTGGGTTCCGGTCTAAATTAGGTGACTCTTCCCGGCCGTCCAAACAGTTACCTTACACCTTTCTGGTAGGTCGAAAGGTCTGGGTCTCAACAACAGCAACAACTTCTTTGTAGAAAACTGGTGTAAGTCAGTTAGGTAGCTAAAATGGTTTCGAGGACTTTATAATCCCCCTTTAGGCAAAATAAGAACAGTTAGAGCAGTATGCGTCCATAAGAACAGCTGAGAGGAAACTGCAAAGAGGCAAACGATGAGAAAATAAAAATGGTTAGGACACACACACACACACAGTGAAGCATTTTTACACATGGGTGGTATCAGGCATTGAAATACAATCATAAATATATGTACACCGTGGTCACTTTCCCTCCCACGAAGACAAGGGGAGCTTTTACTGAGAATGAAATCCTAAGCATTAACATGAGAGTAATCAAATAGAGAAAAAATATATTAATCGCTAAATTATTGGTTCATATATTTTTGCGATGTTGGTGGTAGAGAAAGAAGGGTACGGTCCTTGTGGATACCGCCCCAACTGTATTCCGGTCTAAATTGGGTGGCATTATCCCGGCCGCCCAAACTGATACCTTATACTGTTGAGTAGGTTGGACGGTCTGGGTCGAAGAAGAAGAAGACGTGAAATGCCTGAAAACCAGGTTTACTTCAGAATTATTGAATATTTTAAACTTTAGCTGGCCCTATGGGCTTGTCCCTTTCTGGTGCAAAATCAATAATCATATTCGAACAGTGGTGATGTTACGGATTTGAATACAGTTCGCTACATTTTTCTACACCCATTTCTTAATATAAATTATTTTTATTTGTTTATTTTTACTTATTATTTTTTTCATTTACCAATTTGTTTATTGGCATATACATTGTCTAATACCTACCACTGCACTTCGTATCGAAGAAAACTTTACCTAAATTATTTTCCAAATCCACTCAAAAGGAAACCAAAAACCCCTTCCTAATAAGAAAAAATCTGATGTGGGCAACACATGACTTTCCTTATATAATGCAATAAATTTACTGCTTTTACAGTAAAAAAAATAGATTTTTCTTATAGTAGATACTTATATTCTTTCAAAGATATTGAATTTTCGACAATTAGTCGTCATTTTCATTGATTTAGCGTCATTTTTATCCATCCGTCATTTTTATCCATCCGTCATTTTTATCCATCAATCATTTTTATCCGTCATTTTCGTTAATGTAGCAACATTTCAAAAAGTCGCCAAGTTGGCGACATTTCGCCAAATTCGTCGTCAAGATCTCGCCAAGCGTTATGGATGGAGAAATAAGTTATTCTTATAGCAGATAAATGACTATTGGCGTTCAAATACAAAAGTATAACTCAAAGTATCTTTTCTCATGAATGGAACGAGCTAGATCCACGAGAATGATGTCACCAAATTTATCGCATGATATTACAAGTGAAAAGTGAACATGTTTCTCAACACTTAATATATTTTGTTTAATGTATGGAATTGTTTGATAAATTTAATTGAAAAATGTATAATATCTCAAGAACGGTTCATGCTAGCGTTCTAAAATTTATGCCAATCGTTTTCTAAGGAAATATTACATAAGAAATGTCTATTTGCGTAACTTTATTAAAGGTTTTGATTTTCTGATGAATTTTTCAAAATTTCACTCGAAAATTTAGGAGGGTTCTGAACATTTGATTACGTTTAAAAACAATAGACTTCCAGTATTTACAGATTGTGATTTTTGTACCAAATTTCATTCGAATCGTTCCATTCGTTCGTGAGATATCGCCTCCACAGGCTCACTGACACACACACATACACACACACACACACACAAACACAGACATCACTTCAGAAATGTTTGATTCGTGATCAGTGATGCTTGAAACGTGCTCTCCCGTCGAAAACTCGAATTCGAATTTTCGACCCGTCACAATACTTTCCTTATACATTATGTATATAAGGAAAGTCTTGAAACCAAAAATGGTGAACACTTGAACACACAAGTTTCATGTGTGAAGCCTTTATTGTTTTTTCTCTTGTAATTTAAGTGTTACACAATTTTCCGTATAAATGTCTCTGTGAGAAACATCTCACCCTTAGCACGAAGAAAACATCAGCCTAGCCAATGTGTTAATAGGACCTAGCTAATATCTAATAAGATTCCATTCGTTGTCCCAAACAACTAAAATTATTAATTTTTTTTAATCAAAACAAGAATAGCTTTGCGTACTTTATTTCATTAAATTATTGCACTAGCAGTGATTAGGAAATTTTGGAAATTTCAATTATGCATTTTGTAAATTCTGTATTCAAAATTCCTATTTTCGAAAAGTTATACATAAAACCACTTTTGCAAAGAAACATAATTTTTTATAAAATTTTATACCGTTGTGTTGCACACACACAAAGAAGAGAAATAAAAATATTGAAATAAATAAATAAATAAATAAAAACTTTTCTAAATGTTAGTTGTCTGTCCTTATATGATCAACCGACGGGCGATGACTTGACAACAACAGTTCTAAATTCTAGAAAAAATTGAAACATACAGCATTTGCATTCCCTATTTATTAGTCTGAAAATAATTCACTTATAAAATTGTCGATTAAAACTAGAAAACACAATTACGTTCTGAAAACATGTAACATAAATAAATAAAAAGTTTATATAACATTTCAGATAATATATTCTTCCCGAGGTCATTTTTGGCAAGTTTGTGATTCTCCTTATTAATAATTAACTGAAGCACATCTTTATTACTAATTAACTAACAAACTGAATATTATTTGAATTGAAATTCTCAACAAATTGATTCCGAAATGATAGACAAACTGTATTTTAATACTAATGCTAAAAGTTTATAATGACAAATACTTTCATTTGGGGACAGGACGTATTTTCCTTCGGATATATATGGTAGAGAGAGCAAGGGGAAACGCTTTGCGTAGACTCCTCCACTACCAAGGGGGCAAAATGCTAAATACTTGATTCTTATCCTGTATTTACGATTGTTGTTCCGGCCTTTTATTGAACCGTTTCGATGTTGAATGATGGCTCTTTTTTGAGTGTTCTAGAGGGAGGAATATACATCTTGAGAACTAAAAGATACATTTGATTTAAAATTTCAAAATTTGAAAAAAAACATAAATTATAAATTATTATAAACTGAAAAAGAATTATTATTAACTTAAAAAGAAATATAATTTGCAATGTCTGCTATATTTTGTTATATAGTCTTGTTGATATATCATTTTGTTTTTGGCACGTAACGGAAAAAAAAGGTGTAATAGATGAAACAAATTATTAAGGAATATTATGAATTTTTTTTTTTGCTATGGATGAAGGTTAAATCCTCAAAATATCCTAAAGATTTGGGCTTAAAAATTGATTATTATAAAATCTTAAATCAGGTTTCCACAATTTTATCCAGAAAAGCAAACGATAAATTAATCTGAAATGTGGCTTAAAATTTCGCACGTTATAAGATCTTATTTTCAATTCATCAGTGATGCCACAATTAGTTGCAAATCATGAAATAAGAGCAGATCATAATTTTTATTTTCCTCTGTTATTTAACAGGATTTATAGCCACAGCCGTTCGGTTCCATACGCAAAACAGGCAATTGCTGGGGGTCGCAATTATTCAGTGGTGCATTTTCTTAATCTCATCAACATTGTGTATAATGTTTTGACATAGCATTTATTACTCCTTACCGTTAATTTTGGACTTAGAAAGTATCCGTCTGAGCAGAAAATCATATAGCAACTTAAATGAGTTTTGAATTTTTTGAGTCCGCTACAATCCTATGAGACATTAAACACACTGAAAATCCAGATAATTATGCGTAATTGTAAAAAAGTTTAATTTAAAAAATATCGACAAGATTTATTTTACAAAATCCGTGTCAAAATGTATCAATGGTTTATCTGACTATGCCCATTTTTTCATTCGTATTTCGCTTTAGGTATTTAAATAGTGTTTATTTTCATTAAATATAAAAGTGGGGTGTGTGCAAAATTTTAATTTGATGATTTCATTACAAAACTCTATTTCAGTAAGTAAAACGAAATGATCAAGGAAAATTTTAAAAATTGAAATAACTTTTAAGTGTGGATTTCGTATTGACACTAATTCCGCCACATCAAGTTTAAATTTTCATTTCATTTTATTTATGGCCCGAAAAGTTATTGGTAGATTTTCAATTGCAGTCTTTTAGACAATCAGAGCATGATATTGCTAAAAATATAAACTACAATATTCATGGTGACCATTAATAGGTTTCGGTATTATTTTACTGATGTATTTTATTTACAAAATATTTTCGTTTTTTCGGGAAATTATAGACTGAATGAGATTCGAAAATGAATGCATTCATCGAATGGAGGGCGCAGACAGTCACAATAAATAGAAACATCTTACTAGGATATTGGGATACATACTAGGAAAAACATACAAGGAAAGCCTTTAGGGGGCTGTGGACGTTGAAATTTTTTTTATTTATTTATTGACTAAGAAACATGAAAATGTGTATTCCTCTTAACATTACTATATAAAATACCATTTAACTTTTTTTTCAATTTTGTTATAATTTTGTATTTTTTTTTAATTTAATTTTTTTTAACGAAAACTTAAAAATGCTCCTTGCGTGCCATTTGTTTACATTTTTGATTAATTTTACATTATGATCACTCAAAAACACATTATGAACAAATTTGGGTATTCAATTTTAAATCCCTCAGAAAGTTAATTTTTTAAAATATTTTTCTGCATTAAAACTTAATTTTTATCATTTAATTGGGTTATTATTCACTTTTAATTACCTTAATAAAGTTTAATTATAAAATGCATACACAGTTTCATTAAAAGGTGTCTTATTACCAAATTTCATGCATCTCAAATAAAAATTAAGACGCATGGAGCATTTTAAAAATGTGAAACCTTTTAAAATTCCGTATCGAAAAAAAAATGCATTTAACCTTTTGCTTACGGGTGGGACAGCGTCCATTCCAAACGAAGAACCTCCCAAAAAGACAGGTATTTGACATACCCTATCTCAAACAGTTCGATCCCCCCTTTGCAGACATTGGCGTCCATGGAAATCGCCGGCAGAAGGATTGCACTTGCTCAGCAGGTGTAATGCTTCTGATAGGTGCGGTGGAATGCTTCTGCTAACTGATATATGATATTCTATATTTTCCATTCTTAAATAAAAACATGTTAGGTCCAAGATAAGAATATATATCCGACCTTGTCCGCAAAGGTTTTTCAAATATGTACTTGGTTTTAAAGTCGAAAATATATTTAGAAAATGGCCCCTTTTTCTATTCGCGTCAACAGACTTTCTAGTTTAAATGCCCGGAAGATAAAGCTGATGTCTGTTTACTGGAAGATAAAAGAAAATCTTTTAACCCGTTTATGATGATTGCCATGGGGGTTGAGGAACGGAAATAGAAATTCTACCACTTTTCCCACATGCGAACACTTTGTCTTAATTCGACAAGAAAGGATAAAATATTTCCACATCGAAGTTTGTAGAAACAAAATGTTTTATTCTTTTAAAAATATAAAGTTTCCTGTGTAATTGTATGACATACTGGAAAATTTTTAAGACGGGGGTTGAAATTTTGAATTCAAATTTGTAATTTGAGTTTTTATCACGTTAATAATCTGGAGTTCGGCGCTTTTATTGCTATAAAATGAGCAAAGTACTACTACTTTAGACCTTTGAACAGTTACTTAGATAAATATTTTTGTAAAAACCGTTTGAATTTAGTAGCTATAGGATATTATTACTCTATTATTCTTACTATATTTGAAAACTTTTTAAAAAATCTAATCATTGACATTTCTTAATAGCTATTATTGTCAAAATTAATATAAGTGACAATTATAAAGATATCCTGATAGTGTAGCTTAAAGGTCATCAACAAAGAAAATATATTTCTTGTTGATTATCTCTTGAATAGTTCAAAATACGAAAAGTTACGCAGCTCAAAATGTTAAGCTAAAGACCGGAAAA